>JASDQU010194523.1:6374-19776 GCA_032191745.1 Picea mariana | reverse complement strand
ATTGAGGGTTTGAGGAGTGATAATTCTAGACAATGCATTACACTATATCATCAGATGAAATTGATTCTACATTTTCATCTTGAGATGGTTCTTGTTCTTCTTCTTGTTCTTATTCCTCTTCACAATCTATGTAGAATAATTTCTTCTCATCACACTTATGTCCCTTATTGTACTTGTTGTCACAATTAAAACATAAACCTTTTGATTTTATTTCCTCAAATTGTTAGGGTGTCAACCTTGTAGGTTGAGGTGTTTTAGAAGAATGATCATTATTCTCTCTATAGATGTTAGGATTGGTCCTTCTAGTAGCCATAGGCATATTTTCACTTTCAACATTTATTGCCACCCTAAATGCATTCTCCAATGATTTGGGTTCCCAAAGGTGAACCTCATGTTGAATGTTTTCTCTTAAAGTTACTATGAATACATCAATCAAGTGCTCATCTGGAATATCTATTACCTTTATATTCAATCTTTGGAAGTTATCAATGTGCTCTGTAACTGAACCCTTTTGCTTGATATTTATCAATTGGATAAAGAAGGTATTTCTCCTTGTATCCTCATAGTGTGCTATCATTTCTTTCGTGAAAATTGTCCAAGTGATGAGTGATTTGAGAGAACAAATCCATCGATACCATACAAATTGATTGGGTTCTAAATATAAAGAAGCAATTCGTACCTTTTGTGTATGTGACACAATATGTAGATCAAAGAATTGCTCCATCTGAAGTATCCATGTGATAGGGTCCTTGCCATCAAACTTCCTCATATCGATATTAGGAACATGGTTGGTCTTCAAACCAAAGTTGGAGTTTCTCCATTCTTGATTCACCTTCTTTGTGTCCCCATCATGAATTTCATGGGATACATTTTCACTTTTAGGTGTCCTCTCTATTACAAAATTTTTCAATCCTTCCATGATCTCCTATTTTAAACCATCCATCTTTTCCCCCAACTTAGCTTCCATCTCTTACAGTTCATCTTTTGTTACTGTCTTCTTTTGTAAATCATTTATGTCCCTACACATTTCTTCACCTTGATCAAGAGTCCAAGTAAGATTGTCTGGAGGCTTATTTGGTGTAGAATTTCCCTTTTTTGGTGGCATGTTGGCCAAGTATCACTTTAAACCTTGATTTTGAGGTGGTTCTGCTAGACAATCTTCCTTTTATTGTATCTCCATAATTTAGGCCCTTCTGAGTATGAAATTTTATTTTTTGTAGGTCTTTTATATTTCTTCTATGCAATGCCACATGTCTGATCAAAATTGGATGTGCCAAGTGGAATTTATGGTAACTTTCCCACAACTTGCTGATTGTTTTCCTTTCCAAGAGATCTCACTTGTATAGCGTGCCCCACACAAAATAATTGATATAAAATTCAGAAACGCGTACCAAAAATACCACATTCTTTCCACTATCCAATGCAACTAGTCTCACTCAATTTGGATACTCTATGAATAAGTTATGATTGTTTTACCAAAAACAGATTCTTGAGACTAGTCCATAGGACTAGTTAGATACCCTATCTTCCACAGGGTGTATATACAAATGTAAGATGATCCAGAAGATGAAATTGTTACCAAAGATACCTTACTAATTTATGTGAATAGAATTTGGATTTCAGGGTCTGAAACGTTATAGAAAAACATTTATAGCGAAAATTCTGCAATGACTCAATTCAGGATCATTCCATAACCATGTCTTAGAAAGGATGTATATCCGAAAGTATACGGCCTCAGCAGTTGAAATTTTTACCCAAAGTACCTTGATATGTATACTAAATATCCTCCAATCCGTTCCTTCTGAATCGTTGTAGAAAATTTTTTATAGAGAAATTTCCAAAGTGTCTCAGATGTAGCAGCCAAAGCCCAAGACCTTGAGCTCTGATACCATATGTTAGGAACCAAATATCAATATAGCATAGAAAAAACTCAGAATAAGTACTCAACACCTTGAAAAAGAGATGAATTCATATGATAAGTCTCTTCGAGGGGGAAAACTCCTTATGCCCACATAAATGTTCAATTACAAGATGATTCCAAATGAAAGTGTCTCCTTGGTATATATAGGAGACTAGGAGGTATAATTACAACTAATGGACTAAAGATGACATAAATAAAATAAAATTACTAATGTAATATGCCCCAATTAAGGGGTAATTAGCCACTGTTTAGGGCTTAACAGTGACCGTATGAAAATGTTTGGAAAAAGGCCCAAATATGGTCCATATCTGACAAATATGAAAGATTTTCTCTCTTGGGAGATGCTATGTAATATAATAGACTCTAGGAGAGTTTTATAAAAATGAAAAGAAAAGGTGAAATCAAACTAGAGAAGAATAAAATATTCTTCCCCAGTTGAGTCAATATTTTTGTTGTGGATAAATCCACCCTATGGATAATCGAGACCTCCCTTAGATCTTTTGTTTATCCAAGACAGGAAGCATGGCTATAATTCTAAATAATTTTCCCTAGAACTACTACATTTGTTTCCTTTTATACTACAAGAAAGGATCACATACATTTTAATATAAGGTTGTACTTTTGCATCTAACTGATGAAATTCTTGAGATCTTAGATCTATCTACTGCAATTTTCTTCTTGCACACAAGGAACAAACAAATACCAAGCTACAACTACTACAAGTGTAAGGAAATTCAAATATAGTTTGTATCTATTCTGACCTACTCAAGGATGGATTAGTTCTATCTTCTACAATTTAATTCAACAATCTAGATAGGGGAAAAACATGGATCTATATTAATGAATAAATATAAATATACCTATCAAATAATCATACCTTGAGTGAATGAAAAGGATGCTCCTTTGACTCTTTCTCTTACTCCTCCTCAACCCTCACTCAAGGAAGAAAAACCTGATTTCAAGGATGAAATTTGTGGAGAATATCCTTTCAAAATACAATACCATGTCCCTGCAAATGATTCTCCCTCCTCTTTCCCATGGATTCCATTTGTTTTATATATTGGTGAAGGAGGATAAGAGATGGTTCTATATCTCTATAACTTAATGAACTTTGAGTGAATGAGAGTTCTCAATATCCTTCTACGAGATACCCAACTCTTCTAGCATTGACCTCCTCATGAATCACGAACTCTAGAAGGATCTAGAGGAAGTGGTAACCCAACAATATTTCAACTAGCGATCAGTTGTAGATGAAATTCTATGTAGCTAATGATTAGTTGGTTTCTATCAAGTAGTTCAGGTGCGATCCTCCTCATAAGTGACTGGAATATAGGGTAGAAGAGTGTGTCTTAGCATTTCATCATCAATAATTCCTCCATGACACTCTAGGCTGGAAAATAAGGTTGTATCAATGTTGATCTCTATGATATCTTTAAGGACAAATAAGGGAGTGAGTGAAATGCTACCAAATCGATGGTGGATTATGGATGACTCTATCTTATTGGTATTGCTATAGTGGATTTCCATTTTCTACCATTGTAGTTTTATTTACTTCCTTATGATTTGAGTTCCAAGTATTTTAGGAAGCAAGAGCAAGTTGTGTCCTAACATAATGAGAGAAAATAATTATTTTGGATGTAAYTCATATCCATATTGTATTTGTTAATAGTTGGGTTACATAACYTAGTAATGAACCCAATATGTCAATAAAKATTMTTTTGTATAAGCATGCCTAATTTAATTATATCATTGAAGAAGTGATTAATAATAGAATTACAGATAGGTTTGGGACAAAGATTATTTAAGAGGGAGGACATTTTGTATACTTATACACAATATATTTTTTAGATGATTTATTTTATTTGTAAGATCATCAATTCATATCACTATGTTAATTGATATTATTAATGAGTCATCAGTAAATTAGTGGCTAGATGTTTTTTATATGAAATAATGACTCACTACTAGAAATATTATGAGATTTGTATTAAAATGTCATCCTCTTTTGTAATCAATTCATTTTATCATAAATAAAAAAACATACTACTCTCTTGATTATTATTTTAGGGAGACTTCTTCCTCCATTATTTTATTTTAAATTTGCAAGTTCAAACCACCTTTGGATGTACAGGTACCCTTTAACTTTTGTGTATTTATCTTTTTTATTTTAATTTATTATTTATTATAATTTATTGTTTAAGTTTTTCAATTTTAATCATTGAACACTTAATTAACATAAACAATATATTAAGATTCAATTAACTTAGTGACCGTCCCTCTCTTTTCAATCTTCCCTCTCTTTTCAATCTTATTGTCTCATTGTTATTGTAAATATTGTTTAATTTATTCCTAAAAAAAAATATCTAAAATTGAAAAAAGAAAAAGAGGGAAGGCGGCTAAGTTAATTGAATCTTAAGATATTAAAATATTGTAGATATTTTTTTAGTTTATCCCTAAAAACAAATATCTACTGAGTAGTGAGTAGAATCTACTTATTTCCCTATTAGTTTTGTGTATGTTCTTCCATCCATATCCTCATATTGCATGCGGTAGCATGGGTTTATTCATTCTCTAAGTTTTCAAGATTTGTTGTGTAGAATGTTTATGCCCAAGTTTATAAAATGATACGTGTTAGAGAATAATAAGTGTATAAAATGGTATGTGTTAGAGAATAATAAGGTTGATCATTAGATGAAAGTAAATACTATTCATCTTCTTGTATATGATGTATAAGTTTGTAATGCATGTATGTCATGCCTCCTTAGAATAAAAATATTTCATATCAATATTTTATGAAATTAATATTACAAATTTATTTTTCCTTGTAATTTAATTAATGTATTTAATTGTTGTTTCCTGTGATATTGAGAGAGAAGTAAATATTAAATATTGTTTTTTGAAATGTAACTATTTAAAAAATTACATAAACATATATCACTTTTTGAATTTGAAATTTAATTTCATGATAATGATTTAATTTATTAAATAAATTAAACTAAATATGTTTAAAAACTAGGACATGTATTGCATAGAGATGATTAGTCTACTCTTAGTTGGGAATGCTAGAATGAAAAACCTGATGTTGACTGCTTATAGATATAGAATTAAAGGCCTATAGATATAGAATTAAAGGCTGCTTGCCCCCATTCCTAGCCAATCAGGATATCTCTCCCTTATTCAATAGGCACCCGCTAATTAAAAGCCTGTCTGAACCAAGACCCCGGGGATTCTATAGGGTAGGGCCGAACAAACAAATCTAGTCTAGTGAGTCCTATCACAAGCTTAAATAACAAGAAGATTGTTAACATCCACTAAATGTTTTATTACAAATCATATACTTTTCCTTGGATTATCTATTTTCAACAATAAAAAATTATTGCATTTTTTTTGGTTCTCTAAAGCCTCAATGTTTTAGTGTTATTAGTCCCTGTCGTAGGCATAGAGGGACTATAACGATCGAGAATTCATTGACCTCATATTAGTTTGTCCTTTCATCACAAATATTTGCATAATATCTATTGTTGGAGCTAGGAAACTAAGAAGATTGAATTTTATATAATAAAAAGTACCATATATGTAATGATCTGATTGGATAACAGATTGGAGGTCTTATTGTTAGCTTCACTATTCCCAATGTTTTATATGTAAGAATATCCAAATTTTTTGATCGTATACAATATTTTTGAATAATATATTTTTCTTATGCATTGCTTGAAGGCGCATTAATGCTAGCATTAGTTCAAATGTTTTTCTTAGCATTTTTTGCTAGCATTTTCTTAGATCATATACGGGGCTTTTTTTATTTGTACTAATCATATTGAAATGTTTAGATATTTTGATAATCCCGATGTTTATAACCTTGTATTGTGATTTATTTTTTTATTTGTGCTACTATTATTGGTCCTGTTGGGGTCATATAATTATAGGAAACTCGATTCTTCGCCTGTTTATTTGGCATTGCCCCCGTGATGAATACTTATGGCTCGGTTGACCCCTTTTTTCCCCTCCATCCATTTTGCCCGATCCTTCATCACCCTACCTGATCCTCCACCCTGATGCATCCTTCATCCATCGTTGCGCCCTTCAGTCCCTCACCCTTCATTTCTTCACCCCTTCACCAATCTTATCCTTGTACGAATAAACAAACTCAGGTTAAAGGAAAAATCAGATAATGTTAGTAATAAGTTTAGTGTAATTAGAATAGGTTAAACTTGTTAATAATAAATTTATCATTAATTAATTAATTAATTAATTAATGATCAATAATTAAATTAGTTGTTAGTAATTAGGTTAGTTTGCTAATAAAAAAATAAAAAAACAATGTAATAACATTAATAATAAAACAAAATTAAAATAAACAAAAATTAAAAATTAAAAACATAATAAGAATATAAAAACGAAATAAAATTAAAATAAACAAAAATAAAAAATAAAACAAGGTAATAAAAATAATAAATAAAAACAAAACAAAAAAATTATAAAAACACAAAAAAATAAACTAAACTTAGTATAAAACAAAAATACATATAAAACAATAAAATAAAACTTAATAAAACAAAATATAGAACAAAAACTAAAAATTAAAAACAAAAAACTAAAACTTAACACTTATCCTAAATTTCCCACCCACTTCCCATGCATTTCGGACCCCCCGCCACCCCCCCCCTCACATCCCATCACCTCAGGGGGGGTTCGAAAAGTTGTCTCTTAAAAACCACTCTCAGACAGGTGTCGGTTCCACATGGTAGCGGACCCCCCCAAAAAAACCACTTACCACTTCAAGGGGGTCCGGAATACCACCCTTCCCCAAAAAAACTGCTTTTGCAACGTTTTCAACCAGTCATCTTCCAAAGAGGATTCTGGGCTAACAGAGACAAATTTTGAAAACCTAAGAGAGGTTTTTGTTCATCACGGGTTGAAGAAAAAAAAATCTTCCAGATTCTACAAAGGTGCCACCATTTAGGAGAATCAAAGCTGTCTTTCAGCCTCATTTTTTGGATTTTTGGTTTTCCTGTTACAGTCTCGATTTTGTGGGAGTTGTTACGACGAGATGGAGGAAAATTTGGCAAAGCCAAGGAGGTTTTTTTCTAGAACATGCCCATGTGAAATAAACTCCTTCAGTATTTTCCTAAGTGTCAACATTGAAGAGAAACAAATGTCTGTGCAGATCCCTATTTTGCAGAAATGCAGCCCATCTTTCATGGTGGACTGCTCAGGATTTTTGGGGATTGTGGCTATTTTTGGCCGAAGCGGTTGAATCTAACTTCCTAAAATTGTTGGGGGATCTCTCCTATTTATTCATATGATTTTAGTGTAAAAGGGGGTTGATTTTGGCACCCAGGGAGGAGGAGGGATCATGATGGAACTTTGTATCAGGGCTCACAAGGCTTTCTGTATTTCATCAATCCAACAATATAGTCACAACAACTACAGGATTCATGTGTCATTTTTGGTGGTGATGTTTTTATTACTCACTCTGATTTGTTTCCATTGTATGTCTTAAGTTATTCATACTTTGAATTATGCAAAGAAGTTCAAAGAACATAATTTGTTGAGACATACACTCTGTTTTTACCCTTGACATAATTGTCAATATTTTCTTCTCAATGGTTAATTTCAGGATTCTTGATTGCCCTGTTATTGCGTGGTCCTCTCACCTTGCTCCTCTAAATCCAAAATAAAATTCAAAGAAGCCAACAAGAGTGCCTACCTTGCCTTGTAAGGCTATCTGTAGAATTTTTTTTTTATTGAACTTTAGGCTATGACCCCATTACCCAATGGACCTCTTTTCTCCTGTTCCAGCGAATCATTTAAAAAATAAAAACTTTGAACTCATTAGCTATCCTAATATCTATTCAAACAAATCAATATCAAATAGAGATATCCCTCTTTGAGTCTTGGAGGTCTAGATCCAAGACTCAAAGTGGTTTTGATGTTGCCTCTGTGACTGCCTCCATAGCCTTGGACAAATTACAAAGTTATAACAGAATGACGACCATAGTGGGGAAAGTCCCTAGTAGTACACTTCAAATATGTAGATCTAATCACTGATGGTGGGCAGTGACTAGACACAACAAGGCTAATATCGTTCACCTGGCAACTCCAATCAGGTCTAGACAGTGCCAACTCAAAGACTCCACTAAAGGAAGAACCAGAAGCATGACCAAGTAGCCTAGAAACACCAGGTACTCGAGATCGAATTGTATTCATGATATTATTGGTTTCATCTGCAATTACTTTCTCTCTTATCATGATTCTGGTCCATAGTATGTTGTAGAAGTTCAGGATGATGATTTTCAACCTGAAGAGACTCAAAGGATTGAGCCCATTCGCATAGCTCTGGTACACACTCAAATACTTATAGGAAGCCTTGATAGACATAAGCCTCCTGCTTTTTTTCCTATAGATGTAAAGATCTATGATACATATGCGAAAATTCCAGGTTCACATGTCAAACTTCAAGCTTGTTATAAGCCCCTTTCTTTACCTCCTATACCTGAGAAAATCCCAAAAATATAGAAACCTCTAGATTTTCCTCCTATCCTCCATGACCTCCCTGCAAATTATACCAATAATCTACCCAGGTTTGATGGAGATAATGCCAATATCACTGCTGAAAAACACATYCAGAGGTTTGAAGATTTCCTTGACCTTTATGAGGTTGAAGATRACRATGTCTATATCAGGATGTTTKCCTTGTCTTTGTAAGGAAGAGTTAAAAATTGGTTTTAAAACCTTCCATATACAAGCATAAAAAAAATTCATCAGTTCATGCAAGTTTTCTTAGATAGGTGGGTGATCATGAGAAATGTCTTTCTCATACTAGAAGAATATGAGCATTTGAAAAGACAGCCAGGGGAAACAGTACAACAATTTTCAGCAAGATTCAATAAGGTATATCATGCAATGCCTGCTGATATAAGGCCACCCCTATGATCATCTCACTTGCATTACCCAGATGCCTTCGATCCTGAGATGACATTCCAATTAAGAGAATAGAACACTACTACTCTTGAAGAAATGCAAAAGACTGTAGTCGATGTGGAAGCTAGCTTGCTAAACAGAAAGGCAAAGTTAAAGGCATAAGAGAAAGATAGAGTAGAAGAGGAACGAATGGCATCTTCAGAAGTGAAACTAGATGTTCTGGAAAACATTGTAAGAGAGATGATGCAGAAGATTAGCATGAAAAATGAACTTGTTGTTCAAAGACCTTATGTTCCATTAGTACCAGAACGAACAAGGATCAATTTCCTCAAACACTTTGTAGCCCAGCCTCAGTATTTTGAACCACCAATGGATTATTTCATGTATTCAATTCATAGCATAGTCAAAGATGAAATTTCATCTTAGCTTGTTGAAGAGCCATCAACTGATATGATGTGCATGTTTGATGACTTTTCTTACTGGGATAATCTACCCAAGTGTGATCAGTATGATGATGATCATGAGGCTGAAATAGATGTTGACTGTTCAAAGCAACCAACAACATTTTGTTGGCAGGAAGAAGATCAGTTACATCTCAGATATGGCAATGAAACTTTGCATACTAATCAAGATTGCAGGGAGGAAAATGTAGAAATTTTTTAGGAAAATGAAAACTGCCTGCCCCTATGTTTTTCCTCACTCCTGAGGAAACATTGCAAGAAGATTGTAAACAATAAGAAAGAGGAATGTTCTAATGCAATAGTTGAGGAGAACAATGATGATACGGAAGCTGATCCAGAAGTATAGCCCCTGAATCTTTTTCAAGGCCAATCTCAAATGAAATCCCAAAGCATGAGATAGGGGATGAGCTGATCCATTTTGATTCACTGCCTTTATGCTTTAATTCTTTTCATATTTTGAGAGGGAATCTTGGTCATATTTTGGTTGAGGATCACTACGTAAGCCATGAAATGCCAATAGAACAAATTCCATAGTCATCTAAAATATTTTATGATCCTATAGCTAATGTGTTGGATGACTTGTGTTGTCAAAGTCATTTTCCATCATCTAGTTATAGAATAAAAAGTTGTTATCATATTGACATGATCAGGAAGTCAACTATAGGGGTGTGTTCAGTAGAAGCATCATTTCAGATCCCATCAAAAAATTTGCAGCCATGTCTGGAAGTGCATGAAGATGCAAATAGCACAACTATAGCATCAAATCATGAAGTTGAGTTGGTTAAGTTTGAATATCAAGGAACAGGTCAGTTCTACCTTGATTCTATAGTCACCTATATGGAGAAATTGTTCACTGGAGAGCCCCAATCTATCTCTAGCATTACTTTGGTTCTTCAGGATTGTCAAGGTCTCTCTTGTAAAGATCAATCATGTTTTCAGTAGTGGCTACTACACTTTGCAGTTTTGAATCCATGGACAAAAGGTCAAGTTGCCTTTTTTACTGTGCTAACAAGCAGTTAAGAAGTCCACTGGTCTCATAAACTACTTGATTGGCTTCATTGGAATTTTTGTATTATTTGATTTAGCATGATTTTCAATAGTATAGGGTAGGTAGGATAATGTGAATAAGCTCATCATTCTGAGCATCTCTTTTTTAGCAATGTTCATTTTGATTTGGTTTTAGTTGAAAGATCAAAACAGGTATTGGTTGCAGAATAATTTTGGGATCAACCCAATGAATAAATCACTGATCTGCATGTTCAGAGTTCATTGGTTCTTGACACCTCCTGAAAGAGCTGCGATACCTAGGTGGAGCCTATGTTGGGGTCCTATAATTATAGGAAACGCGATTATTCGAATGTTGATTTGGCATTTCCCCTGTGATGAAGACTTCTGGCTCAGTTGACCCCTTTTTTCCCCTCCATCCATTTCGCCCAATCCTTCATCACCCTGCACGATCCTCCATCACCCTGTTGCATTCTTCATCCACCGCTGCGCCCTTCAACCCCTCACCCTTCATTCCTTCACCCCTTAGCCAATCTTATCCTTGCACAAATAAACAAACTTAGGTTAAAGGAAAAATCAAATAATGTTAGTAATAAGTTTAGTGTAGTTAAAATAGGTTAGACTTGCTAATAATAAAGATATCATTAATTAATTAATTAATGCTTAATAATTAAATTAGTTGTTAGTAATTAGATTAGTTTGTTAATAAAAAAAATAAAAAACAATGTAATAACATTAATAATAATAAAAAATTAAAATAAACAAAACTTAAAAATTAAAAACATAATAAGAATGTTAAAACAAAATAAAATTAAAATAAACAAAAATTAAAAATAAAACAAAGTAATAAAAATAATAAATAAAAACAAAACACAAAAATTATAAAAACACAAAACAATAAATGAAACTTAATATAAAACAAAAATACATATAAAACAATAAAATAAAACATAATGAAACAAAATATAAAACAAAAACTAAAAATTAAAAACATAAAACTAAAACTTAACACTTATCTTAAGTTTCCCACTGACTTCCCATGCATTTCGAAACCCCCCCCCTCACGTACCATCACCTTAGGGGGGTCCGAAAATATGTTTCTTAAAAACCACTCCCGGACAGGTGTCAGCTCCACATGCCAGCGGAACCCCCCCCCTAAAACCACTTACCGCCTCAGGGGGGTCCAAAATACCACCCTTCCCCAAAAAAGCTGCTTTCGCAGCATTTTCAACTAGTCATATTCCGAAGCGGATTTTGGGCTAACAGAGATGTGTTTTACAAAACCGAGAGAGGTTTTAGTTCATCACAGGCTGAGGAACAAATACCTCTTCCATATTTTTCAAAGGTTCCACCATTTGGGAGAATCGAATCTTTCACTCAGCCTCATTTTTCATATTTTTGGTTTTTCTATTACAGTCCCGATTTTGCAGGAGCTATTACGATGAGCTGGAGGAGAATTTGGAGAAACCAGAGAAGGTGTTTGTCCATCACATTCCCGTCTACAATAAAATACTTCATTGTTTTCCCAGGTGTCAGCATTGAAGAGAAATAGATGTATGTGCAAACCCTTCATTGTATGTGCATAAATTCGGCCCGTCTTTCATGGCAGATAGTTCAAGAGTTTTGTGGATTTGTGGCTATTTTTGG
The DNA here is from genome assembly GCA_032191745.1 of Picea mariana. Classification (NCBI taxonomy): domain Eukaryota; kingdom Viridiplantae; phylum Streptophyta; class Pinopsida; order Pinales; family Pinaceae; genus Picea; species Picea mariana. Next base: position 7,818 of record JASDQU010194523.1, on the reverse strand, counting down.
CCGAGGCGGTTGAATTTGAATTCCTAAAATTGTTGGGGGATATATACTATTTATTCATATGATTTTAATGTAAAAGGGGGTTGATTTTGGCACCCAGGGAGGAGGAGGGATCATGATTGAACTTTGTATCAGGGCTCACAGAGCTTTCTGTATTTCATCAATCCAATAATACAGTCACAACAACTACAAGATTCATGTGTCATTTTTGGTGGTGATGTTTTTCTTATTCAATGTGATTTGTTTCCATTGTATTTATTAAGTTATTCATACTCTAAATTATGCAAAGAAGTTCAAAGAACATAATTTGTTGAGAGATACACTTTGTTTCTAGCTTTGACATAATTGTCAATGTTTTCTTCTCAATGGTTAATTTTAGGATTCTTGATTTCCCTGTTATTGCCTGGTCCTCTCACCTTGCTCCTCTAAATCCAAAATCAAATTCAAATAATCCAACAAGAGTGCCTACCTTTCCCTATAAGTCTATCTATAGAACTTGTTTTCGATTGAACTTCAGGATGTGACCCCATTACCAAATGGACCTCTTTTCTCCCGTTTTAGCCAATCATTAAAAAAATCCAAACTCTAAACTCATTAGCTAGCCTAATATCTATTGAAACAAATCAATATCAAATAGAGATATCCCTCTCTGAGTCTTGGAGGGATATATCCAAGACTCAAAGTGGTTTTGATGTTGCCTCTGTGACTGCCTCGACAGCCTTGGGAAAATTACAGAGTGCTAACAAGTCCATGTCGCATGTATTTGTATTGAAATGTATTGACACTTTTTTTGAGGTTCTTTAATAGGACTGAAAGCTTAAATGTTTACATGACGCGAGGTCCTACAATAATCCTAACAACTTAAATGTTTTCATACCGTCAGGCCCTTAGATAGCCTGATAGCCTTGAATGTTTATCTAGATACGTTTCTTGGAGTACATTTTTCCTCAGAATTTTCCATACAATGTTGCAGTGATATTGGAAAATATTGTTGTCCACCGCCATTTGAATAGGCATTGTATGTTTCATCCTTCTTCTAGCCTTGCAATGCAATTTCTTTATCGTTGAAGCTACATACATTGTTTAATGGTTCGGTGAGTGCTTCTTCTTTGCTGGTTCGTCGATTGTTACTTGTTGTTGTTGTTTGGTTCACAATTTGACCAACACTTCTGCCTTTCATCGTTTCATAGTAAGTTTCCATGCCATAGTTTCATTTTCTATTCCTTCTTTGTTGTTCAGTTTTTTCATTTTGCAAGTAAGAATGTCTGCTTATTTCTACTGGCATGATCGTCATATGTTTTGGGCTCCTGCTATTCTTTGGTTGCAATTTCATAATTGTTGGAGATATATATGTCGTTTACTGGTTCGATGGTTGTTACTTGTTCCCTAGTTCGTTGGTTTGTCGGTTGGTGGTTGTGTTTGTTTGGCTCAAGTTTATGCTTTGGGG
>JASDQU010194521.1:5543-19787 GCA_032191745.1 Picea mariana | reverse complement strand
AGTTTTTAGTTTCATGCTCATGTTGTTATTTAGTTTTTGTTTAATTCTTGTTGATACCTTTATTGTTTTCTTTCTAACCTTTTGCATTACAGCTGTCATGACTAGAAGAGCCCAACTAGGCATGTAAGTGCTCCTTTTTTGCTCACCCATTGACGAAAAGAGCACGAACAGTCGCGCTAGAGAAACCAGGGAGTTGGTGCTTCCTTCTAGTTGGTGCTAGAGAAACCACAGAGTTGGTGCTCTCAGCAAGTAGCAGCTTGCAAAATAGAGGTTGCAGCCTCATTATGAGTTGGTGCTCATATGTATGATAATGTAAAGAATGTAAAGATTACTTATCATATAAAGAAGAAGAGGTTTTTACCCCTTGTGGGTTTCCTCAGGAAATATCTATCTCTGCGTATCTCTTATGTGTGACTGATGTTGAATGTGCTATTGCTTATTTCCTTGCATTATTGTGATTGTCATTGAGTGTTTTGTAAAGAGTTTAAAATAAGCATAATTGTTTAAGCACGGTAACAATTGATTCACCCCCCCCCCCTCTCAGTTGACCAACACGCATGCCACCAAGGTGAGCATTGGTTGCACTCCTTTCTAGCTTGTTTATGGTCAAGAATCCATTCTGCCTACCAAGTTGGAACTTTCTTCTCTAAGGTTGATGCTAGAGGTTGAATAATTAAATTCTTCCAATATCTCTCAAAGAATAAATGCACTCTTGGCTTTAGAGGAACAAAGGACGTTTACCTTGGATAACATAAAGAGAAGACAGCAAATTGTTAAAAGATATTTCAATAAAAGTGCCAAAGCTATCAAATTTAAGGTTAATGAGAAGGTATTGTTGTGGGATTCAGCTTATGCTGATAGAGGAAGGCATTCAATGTTCCAAAAGTTATGGCTGGGTCCTTTTAAGATCGCTTTCGTCCTGGGCGCAAATTCCTATATCCTAAAGGACTTGGAAGAGCTATTGTTTTCCTATAGCACCAATCGTTCCCACTTAAAACACTATGTGGAACCAACTTGAAAGTTTAAATGTTGTATGGAATGTTTTATGTATTATAGTTTTGTTTATTTGCTTTGATTTTACTTTATTGTTATTTCTGCATGTTGTTTCATTTCTATTGTTTATTTCTTTTATTGACTTCTTTTCTTTTCAGAAATAAAATGTTGGATCAGTTTTTCCACAGCGACACTATTCTGCAAGTATTGTTAATCAATAACAATCAGGTTACACAGATGTCATGATGTTCTCCCTTGAAGACATCATTGAAATTTTTATCTGCTTCAACTGTTGTTAGATAAGATAATTGGTTTTATTCCCTATTTTCCTTTCCTTTTCTTCCATCTGCTCCAAGATTCAAAGGAGCACACCAGAAAAAAAAATTCTCCTTGAAGCCAAGAATGCTTTCACTATGATTAATCGGATGATTATGCATACATGGATAAAACCCCTCATACTTAACACTTTCCATGAGTTCTTCCCAAAATCCCGAATCATTTTTTCCCTTAAACCACTCACTTCCCCCTGTTGCATAATCATTCTGATGTCTATTTTCTAATGTTCAACTGGTTTGCGAAACTTGACAATCTGAGTTCTTAATCTGTTGGAAACTGATTTCCCTGTGGAGTCACCAGTTTATTGACGCTTAAAATCGCAACGATGAATACTGCTCACAAATGATTGCTAAGCTCTATTATTTATTTATAGTAATAATAATTAACTAGTAGGTGGGACCCTTTTGTAGACTAGTGGCGCTATGATGGATGTGTTACGCTTATATGTTTGTTGTTGTTATAATGATGCATACATAGTCTTCTGCAGTTGATGATGCAAGTCATGGTTTTATTTGTCGCGGTGACATAAGATGGTTGTTTGAATGTGTCATTGCTAAATGGTTTTGATGGTCACTTGCAACTTATCACAGCATTATGGATAAAAGGATTATTGTTACATGTGTTATGTTTATACATTAAACATTGATTGATTATTTTATATATATAATTTTATGGGAGCTTAAAACAAAAGGAGGAAGAAACTATGGACAAGCCTTAAGGTTATATGTGATTAAAAAAACGAAAGGTTGATGGACCTCGCTGCTAGAATTATGCACTTGATTAAAGGATTATTTATGAGGCACATATGGTAACATTATACATATGGTTATTGTTAAAGTTTTGATATGATTCGGGGTGGTGCACTATGCAATGGATTAGCATTGGTTATAGAAATGAATATGTGTTTGAATTAATGGTTGATGTTTTCGTATGGGTTGGCTCGTATGTTCAATTGAATAGGGATGGGGGAGGAAGCGACATGCATTTACTGCATGTCACTCAAACAAACCTCGACCTCGTTACCCTAGCCATAGTTGCATTTGGTTTTTTTTTGGCTCTGGTGGTTGTGGAAGCTCCACGATTTCTGGTTTTGAAAGGAAAAACACAGTCCAACTCATCCCTCAAAGCGATTTTTCCAAGTATGGCTCCTTTACTTTCCATCCATGATGGTTCCTCTGTATTATGAATTGATATTTGGCTCAGGGTTGCATGAGGTCTGTGTTTTTCTTAAGTTTTGACTGTGTATCAGTGTTGTGCATATGGTTTCTTCTGTGAATAATCTGGACTGTTGGCATTTTAAAGAAAAAGAATGAATTTTATTGCGTGGATAACATGTGCATTGGTTTTTTTGGTGTAAAACATGTCGGTCATATTGGGGTTTTACTCTGGTTCTCTATGGAAAATTATAACAATGTTCTAATAAGCTCTGAGTTTGGTGCATGGGATTTACAACAGTCTTGGTCTGAAGTCGTTGTCACTCTTTTTTGTCTCGGTCGTTGTTATGATTCATTTCTCCAGGTTGTAATGCAATTGCTGAGAGTTGCACTGTTCTTGATTTGTTTGGTCAAGCCTCGAGCTATCGTTTGTTATGGCATTTATTTCACTGTCACTATTGCCAAAAGTGTTGCACAGTCAAATTTTTGTATCGCCTAGAACTTTGATTGGAAGCCTGTATATGTATTGGGTGGTCACAAGTTGTGCTCAAGCATTCTTTCCACAGTGTTTATAAGAATTTGCCTCTCTTGTTATCCATTGGAGGTGGCTGACTATTATGATTAGTTACCCTCACTGCCAATATTTTGAGTTATAGGTTAAACTGCTATGGTGATTTTAAAAGGGAATAAGCTCTATGTTCTTCCAACACTATTCTTGATTACTTGTGGTTGTTTTTATGTTGTAACTTGTTTTGAAAATAAATAGCATGGGCCCTCTGTGTTTTCAAAGATTCTTCCCTGATTAAGCAAACTCTTATTACCTCTCTGCAATAAAATTTTTAAAAGAAGCACGAGATATATATGGCTTCGAAGATCATCTCTAGATCGAGCCTATGTTATTACCTCTCTGCAATAAAATTTTTAAAAGAAGCACGAGATATCTATGGCTTCGAAGATCATCTCTTGATCGAGCCTATGTTATTACCTCTCTGTGATAAATTTGTTTGAAAAAAAAGGGGCCATGGGTTATCTGCATCCCCGAGGAATTTCATTTGTTCATTTATTATTATTCCCTTCATTGTTCTGTTAAACCCTAGCATTATCATGATCCCATCAAAGTTTAAAAAATCACTTGTGTGTGCTTGGTTATGTTCTCCTAGCACACGATGTCGTTTTGTTCTTCCTCGGACATTATTTGGTTCTGTAATTGTTGGGTAATTATTTTAAAGGAAGTCTATACATGTTCGATTTTCAAAAACTAAGGCTCAGAGTTGCATGATATTGGTTAAATGCTATTATCGAATCGATATTTGTGTTGATTATATGAATGAACACATGTGTGTGATCGAATCGGGGCCCGATTATGAGTTTTGATGATAGTGAATTATGTCAAACAGTGATGGAAAGTCGATTGTTGGTGGTTAATACTGGGTCTATTATTATTTGATTTCAAGGAATGAATTTTGGATATCGATGTTCGGGATCACTGTGCATATTATATTTTGTTTGAAAACGGAAAAGGTTTAGCATTGGAACATAAAGGATTGTGGCTCGAATGGTTATGATGTCAAGGTGAAATTTGCAATGATGTTAATATGGTGTTGCATAGCTATTGTATCATATGCAAAGATTGATATAATTGAAGAATTCTGGACAATTGAATTTTCTTTTTATTGAAGTCAGCAAGCATTATGTCTGTAGATAAGGGGCAGTTAAATGATTTTGGTTTTAAAGTGGATGCTTATTGGATTGTCGGTCTGAACAGAGTTATGGTTGTTGTTTGATTTAATTTATTTTTTATGAACAATATCTGTATTATTCCCTCTCATACTATCACTTTTTCGGTCATTATACCCCCCTCACGATCCCATTTTCATTTTTACACGCCCTGTTCTATAAAATAAATTAAAAACTTTGTATGGAAGTGGTAAATATATGACATAGAAATAGGTGGCAGCTAATATATTTTGGTGTTGATTGCATAGTTAGTTATATAATGAATTGTTAAGCAGTACTCGTGTTCTTACTCCATGTCATGCTACCACTTTTTCACTCATTACAATCCCTCCAAACATCCCATAAACCCTATTTCACCCCCTGCTCACTTAGAAATTATTAAATAATTTATTATGGATTGGATTGCATGGGTCTTATGTCAATTTTCGAGCCAAACTTTGTTTCATATAAAGAGAATGTCATGTATGGTCTGTTAAGGGCTAGTTGCTAATGAATTGTTACATACAGGATGAGTTTCTTTAGCAGAGGCATTCATGGCATAAACAATAGGGGAAGAGGTAACTGGAATAGAGAGGCTAGAAGGCCTAGATTCTCAATTCATTTTGATGTCGATCCTCGGGAGTTGAACCAGCTTTTTCAAGTTAGGTTCTTCAATTGGATTGAGCAAGGGATAGTTCAGCCTAGACTAGAGAGGCCTCCCTTCTAGCCTCAAAATATCCTTGGTATTCTTGTGCCTCCTCATGTATCTATGCAACCAAAACTTCCTAAAAATGATGGATGGCAAGAGATTGTCCATCCGGAAATCTCCAACCATCGTGGCTAGCCCAAATTTTCATTGCCTCCTCCTCCTTCACCTGTAAATCCAAATGCTCAAATTTCCCCTGTACACTCACTTGTTCAGTCCTCTCATGCTAGAAAACGGCTTAAAATTGATGCCCCCCATGTGCAAGACAAAGGTAAAGCTGTTTCTTCCCCCTCATCTCCTTCAAATGACTCAACAAAATCAGTGTTCTCTCATATGCACCTGAGGGACGATTGTTCCCATGTTATTAATGAGATTAAGTCTCAAGGTTAGAATCAACCTAAGGCTAATTTTGGGAAGTTCAAAGGGGACAGCAGTGAGTGACAGAAGAAGAATTGCCTCTCAAAGTGGCAAATATGGATTTTAATTTATGTGTTTATGGTTGATTTGTTGAAGACAATGGACTGCAGAAAGTTTTGGACAGCAAACCATTTTTTGGATAATGTGATTATTTACATATTTTGGATATAATTTGAATTATTTCTGATATTTAAATTTTGGAAATATTTATTGGAGCTACAAGGAGGCATGAGTTTAAATGATTATCTAATTGTGTTTATTTTTATAAAGAATAAAACGGAGTCACAAGGGGTCCCACCTACTTAGTTATTATTTAATAAAGACCCTTAATTATTATTATTATTATTATTATTACTTTCCTTGAACTAAAATTAGTTAAGTTAATTAACTTAACTAAATGAGGTAGTTGAACTACTTCAACTGATTTGGAATGCATAAAAGCCAAATGAGAAGGAAGAACAAGGGGAGAATAGAAGGAGAAAGAAATACTAAGGTTTGCTCATTTGTTTTCATGCGATAGTTCATTTTTCATTCATTCTTCAGTTCATTAAAGACCTAATTCTCTTTTTGACAGCAGGGTCCTATTGTAGACAACAAGGTTCAAAGTTGAACCATATCATTCAGATGCTTGTTTCATAGGTGTTGATTTGTCTTTGATAGTCTATGTATACTTGTCTGTTTATGGATTAAATTTCATAACTGATAAAGGATATTGTGCAGAGTCAAGTTGGCAGTAGTTTGTGGTAAGTTGATCCAGATTTTAAAGTTCAGTTTTTACTTATTTTCAGAGTCCTTTTGTATGGTTTTCATCGTGGATATCTAAATTTGAATTTGGTCCATGCCCTCACAGGGATTTTGTAAAGAGAAAGATACTATGATTTCGTGGAATGAAATAAAGTGATTGTTATTCTATCTCATTTGTGTGAATCTGTGACTTGGTTACTTTTGCTTTTGATCTCCACATTTATTTTTTGTAATTTGTATATTTTCATAAAATTATATAAAAATTTCATATTTTGCAACAATATTTTCATTTAAAAATCAACGCCCTGGTAATTAATACTTGTGGATTGGGAAATATTTTTTGAGGTTATAAAACATAGGGTGATATTCTCGACTATCTTTCCTTAGCCAGGCAAGATTCGAAAATGCTTGAGTAAGATAAATTATATATTTTCCTCAACACAATTGTCTTAAATTGTATTCACAAAGGTTGTTTAATTTTGTTTAGTATTAAATTTAAACATTATTTAAACATAACAAAAACATGAATATTTTTTTCCTTGGGAAAAAAACAAGTAATTTTATTGAGGTAACAAAATTACATAGATAGATGTTGATGGCATTCAGTCGAAAAAATGCTCATAAGTGGCTCAAGTGGCCAACTTACTGTTGCATGAAAAATGTCTCTTTTTTGTGATGTCTCTTGTCTCTCTGATGTCTAAAATATTCTTGTTGTGAGTATTCATCCATGTCCTCTTTTTTACCATAATCATGTACAAAATTCTAATAGTGTACATCCAAAAACATATTGTCCAATAGTCAAGAATACATCCAGCTTTGTCCAAAAAATCATCATAAATATTATTTGTCATGTTTGTCACCAAGGGACGTGAAGATATTCAAAAGATCCATCTCTAACCTTTTCAATGACCTTCCATATGCCTCTAGCCAATTCCAAACCAACTTTAGAGAGACAATATGCTTCCTTGTTCTGACTCTTGTACACATGAGAGGAAGAAATATGAGTGAAATATGAGATGAACCTTTGTCTATCCTTATAAACTGGTTGTAGAGTGTAATTATGCAAATATGTTGTATCATCCATGCAGCTAATGATAAGCTTTGAATCCCCATATACATTGATCTGAGAGATATTTTTTTCCTTTTCCAGAAAGAGGAGGTGTTTTAGAGCCATGAGTTCACTATAGTTATTGGTTGATGGGCCCAAATTTGCTGTAATAGAGATGGAGTGATCCTCTGCAAGGAATATGATTCCCTCAACCCTTCCTATAGAAGGATTTCCTTGGGTTGTACCATCAAAGAAATCCCAAGGAATGTCCTTGTGGATATGAATCTCAGAGATGTTCCTTGGACAATGGTCCTTTTGTTGGGGATAAATTGTAAAGATTACCAGGCTGGAAATTGCACTGTGAGCGGGAGAGGGATTTCCATTTTCAAAAAGCGAAGAATTTTTGGCTAGCCAAATGCCCCATGCAGCAATCAATGGAAGGGATCTAAAAGAAGTCATGTTTGGATTTTTTATCCGAGATTTAAATTGTTTTCGATGTTGTCTCCTTACCAATTACAGTGTGATCCCAAAGATATTTTAAGTTCTATCTATACAGTTGAGGCGTAGGGACATTGAAAGAAGAGATGGAATATTGATGCGTTGCTCTGTTTATATAGACTGCATGTACTAGAAAAAAAAAAAACATGAATAATATAATAATTAACTATTTTATTAATATATATAATTTTTTAATATTTACTCTATGATATTCACTTTATAAGTTTATTGAATTAAATGTTAATTTTCCTTGTAATATTAAATTTAAACTTCTATATCATAAATATCATTTATTACTAAATCAAGTTAATATCAATATTCAATTCTAAACATTTATATGAATGAAATATTGAAGACCCTTTAATATTCTCTCCATAAGCTCATTAAATTATGTTAGTTTTTTTTTAATTAAAATTATATTATTATTATTATTATTATTAAATTAATCTAAAATCTAATATATCAATTAAAAAATATTAAGTTATTAGAAGTACTACAATTTCATTTGTTATATATCAATTAAAAAATATTGATATAGATCGGTGTATGAAGTTACTTCCCCTTTTCATTATAATGAGAATGTACATTTATTATTATTTTCAGGAACTTGTATGTCATATTTGAGGAATGCACATGTAATGTTATTTAAATAGCTTCATAGTTTTTCAAATCTCCTTGTAAGCAATTGACACACATAACCAAAATTCCCATGTCATTTTAATTTAATAAAAAGAATATACATGCATTAAAAATGTGTATGTGTTTCTAAAGCATGCATGCTTAAAAATTCATGTTCTTTCCTCTGTGTAGAAATAAATAGAATCATGCATTCTCCATTTTTCCTCAAAAAAATTCATGTGCTTTCCTCTATATAAAAATAAATAGAACCATGCATTCTCCATTTTTCCTCCAATCCATGGCACCTTCTTCTTATTCCTTCTCCCTCTTCTTATTCCTTCTCCCTAAGTCGCTTATTGTTAATTCAACCCGATCTCAGCTAGGACAAGTAGGGGTGATATTGGCATCATTGACACTCTACATTTTTTTATAGAGAAAATATCATTGGGGTGTTAATTCAACCCGATCTCAGCTAGGACAAGTAGGGGTGATATTGGCATCATTGACACTCTACGTTATTTAAATAGCTTCATAGTTTTTCAAATCTCCTTGTAAGCAATTGACACACACAACCAAAATTCCCATGTCATTTTAATTTAATAAAAAGAATTTACATACATTAAAAATGTGTATGTATTTCTAAAGCATGCATGCTTTAAAAATTCACGTTCTTTCCTCTGTGTAAAAATAAATAGAATCATGCATTCTCCATTTTTCCTCAAAAAAATTCATGTGCTTTCCTCTGTAAAAATAAATAGAACCATGCATTCTCCATTTTTCCTCGAACCCGTGGCACCCTCTTCTTATTCCTTCTCCCTAAGTAGCTTATTGTTAATTCAACCCGATCTCAGCTAGGACAAGTAGGGGTGATATTGGCATCATTGACACTCTACATTTTTTTATAGAGAAAATATCATTTCCAAATAAAGTTTATTTGAAATCTTATTTATATATTTTTAAAATTAGAGAAATTTTCTTAATTTTTAAAAATCTTTTGTTATCATTTAAATATAGCATTTATCCTATCATTATGGAGTAAAACCCTTATCCAAAACCTAATTGCTTGCAAGAGCCATAGAGAGAAATTAATCAATTTTTAGATGAACTCAAAAACTTAATTATTGATCATGGGAACACTACAGAGCCATCTATTTCATTGGCCACTTCACTTTACAACATTGTTGTTTCCATTAGCCATGCCCATTGCCAATTATATGATGTATCCAAATATAGGACTAGGATGAGAGAATACTACTCAACTTGCATTAGCAACAAAGAGGTGAAAATTTACATTTAATTGAAGATATGATTGTTCAATTGTTTATTGACCATAGAACCTATTGGAAATATTGTTTTCAATGATTTCAAAGATAGGGGGAAACTACAGATGTCCAGGACAAATATTGCAAGATGGAGATTGTTGGAAATATTGTTTTTGGATTTTTGATGCTCAGTTTGGATACCCTATCTTTGAAGGAATTTTTACTCTAAATATCTAGCTCAAATGAGAGCATAAGTTATATGGTTGGAAATCTTATTGTGATTCCTTTCCAATGGTATATGGCACTCCCTCTAACTCCTTAGGAATGAGGAGATATGAATTTTTCTTTCAGAGAACCGAGCTAGAGAGTTCAGGTCGGCCCTAAAAGTCAACAAAAAAACACTATAAATATAGTATAAATGTGCGCATTTGAAGAGAATCCAAGCAAGAATATCAAGTTTGAGGTGTGCATAAGAGATCTGGGGTGTGCAAGAGAAGCTGGAGGGTATTTTTGGGGTCTAAAGGTGTGCAAGAGGAGTTTTCTTTGAGTTTTAAGGGTGTGTTATGAAGGACTAACGTCTATGACACTCCAAAGTGGATTGTTTTGAGGTTGTGATGTTGCAATCTAGAGTTATATTTTGGGAATGATGCTATGAGGTTTTCTAGGGCATGAATGATAAATTTGACTAGGGTTTGAATATATGTCTGGGGTATGAAGCAAAGAGAGGCGTTGGAACATGAAAGTTAAGGGTATGATGATGTTATGAAATATATGAAGTATGAAGCATGCAGGTGAATTTAGAAGTAATATGTGTATGAATATCTTAGGTTGGTGCCTATACAGGTCTTACTGAGTTAGTGCTTAGCTGAGGAGATTGGTGTACCCAGTAAGTTGGTGCCTACACAATATCTTGTTGAGTTGGTGCTTAGCTAAGGAGATTGATTCTCTAGTAGGTTGGCACCTACACAATATCTGGTTGAGTTGTTACTCAACTAAGGAGATTGGTGTCTCTAGTAGGTTGGTTCCTACAAGATTTGTAACAGTAGATTAGTGCCTATAGACATTTATAAAGATAATTTTTTGTGGTTTTTTCCCACAAGGGTTTCCATGTTAAACTTTGTATGCTATGATTCAAGTTTACATGCATTTACTATTTTAAAGTTAATGAATGATTAAATAAAGTAAAAATTATCTTATTTTGATTCACCCCCCACCCCCTCTTAGTATAAGCATAAGTTCAACAATTGGTATCAGAGTGGATTCCTTCAAAAACAGTTTAACCATTGGAAGGAAAATCTCTAGCACATATGGATTATAAGGAAGATCTCCCTACAAACATATCTCCTTTGTTTGAAGGAACAAACTATGCATCATGGAGTATAATAATGAAGACATATTTGATGGCCCTTGGGTCTGGTATTTGTGAATCAATCATAACAGGTTATATAGATGAAGTTTGGAAGGATTCAAATAAAAACAATGCAAAAGCAATAGATGTCATCTTGAGTGGCCTATCAGATTCTGAGATTGTCAAGGTAATGCAGTGTACATCGGCTAAATAAATTTGGGACAAGATACAAAACATTTATGAAGAGAGATCTGGTGATTGTTCCAGCTATGAATCAGAGACAGAAGAAGCACAATTTTTGATAAAGCTAAAAGGGGGACCTGGAGAATACAAAGGTAAGCTACCCTTCAAATGCTTTAATTGTGGTAGAATAGGACATTTTGTTGTTAAGTGTTCATATGATGAAAAGGAAGATATTGGTTATAATGAAGAATCTCTCCATAACCATGGAAACAAAACCTATTGATGAAGAAAATGAAGATAATCAGAAATAAAAACTAGATTTAGAAGAAGAAGATCTTGAAGCATAACTCGTTAGTGCCTTAGAAGAAATAGACAGGCTTAGGAAAAAGAATATAAAGCAGAAGGATCAATTTCATAAACATGAAAAGAAGGATTGTGATCTTAAAGAAACAAAGAAGATAATTATCAACCTGAAGATTCAACTAGAAGAAGCAAAAGGAATAGAAGAAGCAATGAAAAGTAAGCTCAAAGAAGAGGAAGAAACCTTTGAGAAGAAGAGGTCCACCACAAGGGAGGCTTCCCTGGTGACCTCAAGGGATCAAATGGCAAGTTTAGTAGCCAAGCCTACCATCCCCTATCTTGATCATTGAATGGTTGGTCTAGGTCAAGGAAGAAGAGGTTGTGAGATAGTTTGAGGTACCTTCCTGGAACAAGAACACTTTGCAGCATATATGTAATAAATTCCAAGATAAAATATGCAAAAATAACCTCTTTTAGATTTCTATGGTTGTTGCAAATTGTAGCAGTAAACCTGTCTTATAACAACAATAAGTAATTTGTAACAATAACAATAATAAGTATTCAGAAATACCACAATTGACCATAAAAATTAAGCATACAACCAATATAACATTATCCAATTGTTAAAGGTAAATTCTAAATGAGTTAAGCCACCTTTAGATGAGTGTATGCAACAATTAAATGTAGTTTTAGATGGTTGTAGAAAACTTTTATAACAACAACAAGAAATATAGTGAGTTTTCTAGGGTTGGAGTTAGTATAGTTAGTAAAATGCTTAAGAGTTTTGAGAGAGAGAGTTTATCAATCAATTCACCACAAGAGTTGCTTTAAGATTAGTGCCTTTTAGGGTTATGGAGTCTTCCAATGCAACCAAGCTTGAAGGTCGATCTACTTGAAACCAAGAGGTTGGATCTAAACCCTAAGCTGCAAGCACTTTTGGGCCTTAGGATTTATATCTGAGGAGAAGTACATCTAGGGTGCAAGCACATTTGGGCCCTAGAAATCCTTCCTCTCATCTTGTAGCTTCAACTAGGGAAAAGATCAATTGTCTAGGGCTAAAATCATAAAGTGATAGAACTTTAGGGCTTTAGGGTTCTAACCCTAGCAAGAAAAAAATTACAAATTTTGGACAAGTAAAACTTTGTGAGAGGAAGAAGCACTTATGTTCCTCTCTTAGGGTTTAGACAAACAAGAATCCTTGAAACAAGATAGAAATTTCACCATTTACATCAACAATACATCATAAAATTGTAGAAAATCACTTACTTTATCCAAGAAGACAAGAGTACAAATGCTAATTCCAAAAATATCCACCCAAAATCAACAAATCCATCCACAAGAGACCATTCCAAGCATAGTGTGTGATAGAGAAAGAACTAGTAACCCACAAGGGCTGAAAATTTCAAAAGTAGTGGCTCACAATGGTGCAGAATGATGGGGAAAATAAAGAGGTGACGCTAGCCTTCTTATATGAGGCTAGCACTCCTCATTTTTCCACATAACATAACAAGATTTTAATCCAAGTGGGGTCGACCCCTCATTTAACCTCTACAATGTGCTATAAATGCAAAATACAATCAAAATAGCCCACACGTGTGAGACATTAAGCATCCTTAGGAAAGAAGGGGGGCTCCATAGGCCACATGGAATCCCTCTGTAGTGAAGTGGGCACAATTGATGTCTCTCCCCACTCAAAATTATCCCAACCATCATCAATACCCCTGGAATCCTCCAAACCCTAGCTCCATCGAACCCTAGAAGATGACGTCATCATCAAATTAGGCCTAACATCCATTATCTGAGTGTTGCGTCGAAGCTCTAGGGAGTTTCATTTCGCCTCTGCCATGTCTCTGACTGTCTACTACTACAACGTCCCTAATTCTGGTGAGGAATAAGCTCTAGGGTACTATGCCCAGCCTATGGGCTTCCAGCCCATACATGTGCCATCATGACTGAATTTGTTGATACAAAGCCCATATGTCCATCGTTCAAGGTTATGAGGATGTGAGAGTTGATGTTTGAAGGTGGTGAGTAATTGAATGACCCACTGCTCTCCATCACATGTTCCAAGGTCCTGCAAATGAAGGCACAATGTCCTAGGTACAAGCCCAGGACGTCCCTTGTTGGCACAGGGGTAGACCCAGGGTTCAACGCTACAACAGCACATCAACAAAACCCTAACTACCAGCCCTTTCGGCAACACCTGCGAAGCAGATGAAGTCTCACCTGAGGTAGAGGCAGGGGTGGTTGCAGGACTCGGATGTCTACAACCTTAGCTGGGACACAGATTTGTGATTGTACTACTTAATAGAGCACTTAGCACTGTCAGTTCATCAATAGTTAACCAATATCTACTCCGTAGATAAAACAAAGCATCGCAGCATTCACCCAGGTCTAATGTATCTAAGCACTTAGCATAAAGAAATAGATCAGATCTAGCAGATTCAAGCACTAAGCAAGTTCACATAGGTCAGATCTAGCATCCAGATTCATCATAAGCACAAAGCATAACCAGATCTATCTATCTATATCTAAGTACTTAGAAAGTAAAGACATAAACACATGATCACATCGCACAAAGCAGAGAAACACAGCATATACATGGTTCACCCCCACCCTGGGGCTACGTCCACCAACTCTTCTTCTTTATTAGCTTCTTCAATTGGATACATGCACAGAGCCATAGAAACCTTACTTCGCATAGGACAAGATATTTGCGCACCTCGCTAGATCCTCCTTGCTTGCATTATAGTACAAAGCCTTTCACAATCTGTTACAACCTCCTGGACTTAGCTCTACAGGTCTCTCACAGTATGCACAAAGCATTTTCAAACCATACTTGCACTTAGCACAACATCACATAGATGCCTCTCTCTATATCCTTACATCGCCTAGTCATCTATTTATATATTACAAAATAG
>JASDQU010194518.1:0-11521 GCA_032191745.1 Picea mariana | reverse complement strand
GGGGTGTTGGAGTTACTTCACACACACCTAGGATTTCTTTTTCCTAAGGTTTTTATTTGTTTATTAGTCATAATTAGTCATTGTCCAGTCTGCTATATTTTAGGAGAGAATATTCCACTTGGAGAATATTCTCTTTTAGTTCACACTTCAGTTTGACTAGTTGAGTTGAGTTTAGATGTTGCATTGGGATCATCACCATGCTAATTTGACCTTGCCTTGGTATCATCACCAGAGTGGTGCATTAGCCTTGATTCCTTGAGTTAACTCCTCACTACTTTCTGTTTAGTTAGTTAACTAAAGACTAGTTGACTAGTTAACTCAACTAGGTGGCAGTTCACTCCCGTAACTACCTGAGAGACTAGAATAGGTGGCAGTTTACTCCCATAATTGCTGGTGTGTGTCTAGATCACTCTAGACCACCACTNCATCACCAGAGTGGTGCATTAGCCTTGATTCCTTGAGTTAACTCCTCACTACTTTCTGTTTAGTTAGTTAACTAAAGACTAGTTGACTAGTTAACTCAACTAGGTGGCAATTCACTCCCGTAACTGCCTAAGAGACTAGAATAGGTGGCAGTTTACTCCCGTAACTGATGGTGTGTGTCTAGATCACTCTAGACCACCACTATGGCAACTTGGTTCGCCTCAATTCAAACTCATTGAGTTATACAGAGTATATCATGTGTAAATTATTCATTATTCACAACGGTTAATGAGAATTCGTCCATTCTTTTCTCTCCTCCTTCTTCTTTCTTCTATTCTCTCTGCAAATGTGTGTATTACTATTTAGCTAGATCTATTATGTGCAGGTTCAACACATTTACAAGTTTTCTATTGACAGAATAGAGTCATATAGCCAAGCAGAGAGATATTTCTTTAAGGTACCTAGATGATTTTTTTTACACCTTTTGAAGTTGAAGATGAAGATGTTATTGCATGAGAAGAACATCTTGAAGATACAGTAGTTGGTCAGATTGAAAAGCTAATGTTCAAGAACTCAGAAAACGACAACAACATAGAGGTTGGACACGTGCATAGTGGGATATCATTTAGAGAAGTTCCTCTGGCGAACCTATTTGAGCAGGGTCACGAGCCAATGGTACAGGACGAAGGGTTCTATAGTGGAGAAGAAGAAGAGTTGTTGAATGAGGAACATTCAGAGTCTTATAGGGCAGAGGAAGAACATACTGAAGAACCTCACCAAGAAGAATCAATAACTTCAAGGACTGCGCCTGCTGTAGAAGTAAGTACTATCACTCCTCTTGTTTTTTTAGCAGCATTAAGTAACCGGAGTAACCTAAGTTATCAGAGCACTCAGAGCACTGGTACAAGTGGTTGAGTGCATACTCAGTCAAGAAATATAGGAAGATCTATGGAAGATGAGATGAGGTTACCCACCTTTAGGGCAGATGTATCTAAATATTCGGATCAACATTGGTTCTTATGCGAAGTTGTGTGCAGTATTGAGAATGTCACTGAAGAAACTGTTAAGAGAGATCAGTTTAGTACTACCCTAAAAGACCGCACACTGAGCTGGTACATGAAATTTGTACATGGAATTGCACAACCAAAACCCATGAATGTCATTAATATTGCGTTGATTTCTGAATTCAAGAAACCCAAGTCGGAGTCCCAGTGCATTACAAAGATGAAGGAAATCAAGCAGAGAGTAGTTGAACCTGTGTGGGAGTTTTCTCAGAGGTTTAAAACCTTAACATGCCACTAGATTTTTCAGATTCCAGACGAACAGAATAAAGAATGGTTCATTCTTTCCCTCTTGCCACATATCAGAGTCCCTCTGATGCAACAGAAGATCGCTTTGCAGGCTGAGGCATTGGAGAATCCAGCTCAGGTATGAGCCAAATTTTGAGTTAGCTAACTAGCTTATCTCTGCAGGTCGAAGATATGAAGAAAGACAAGGAAAAATATAAAAGAGAGGAAATATGGTGTATCAGATGCAAATCAGAAGGCCATGATAAGGAGCACTATCCCCTATTTCATGAGTACTTGGCATCTGTGGCTCTGAGCCCTTTGAAGCAGGTTACTCTAACCTGGTGCGAGGTATGTAGAAATAGACATCGCCCTGGTGAATGCTACTACATGCAAAAATATGTCCAGGCACCTACAAACCTCTACTGCACATTCTGTAAATATGTAGGGCACGATGAGAAAGACTATAGGGATTATGACCTCTTGCACAAAAGATAAAGAGACACATATCGAATTCAAGGTGAAGTACAACAGGAAGGAAATATCGTGTAGTTTAACTCTTCAGGAAGAGGTAACTTCAACCCTCGTGGCGGATTTAGAGGAAGATGATGAGGAGGAGGCATGGGTCGAGGTTGAGGTCAGATCATTTGCTATAACTGCGCACAACCATGTCACTTGGCAAGGGACTGTCAGAACCCTTGTACCACTTGTAGCTACTACAACTCATTTGAACATGTTATTGAAGATTGTCCTATGTTGTAAGCCAAACTTCAGGAGAGACGAGGAGGAAACCAACAAGTACAACTAATCTCAGTATAACCTCGCAGAGAGGATCCTAGAGTCGTTGTTATCACGAGAGGAGGTGGTGTTACAGGAAAAGGTAGGGTGACTCCAGAAACGACTACAGAGGAATCATGGGTCAGAAGAGCTGCAGAGAAGACACAGTTGTTCGATCCGAGGGAAGAAAAACAGACAATTGAAGAGGCAATAAAATAATTTGGAAGAGATCAAGCTTCTTCATCAAAGACACAACCAGAAGTGAGAGAATGTGGAATTCCTTTGGCGTTTGATCAGTCTACATCACTTGGAGAAGGAAAAGAGGTAAGCAAGCTTATGGAATTCTTATGTACTTTCATTAATCAGATTAAGGATGAAAGTGTTGTCCAAGAACTACAAAATTTGATTAGACAGTATGAGATAGGTAGGATAGCTCCTCTGTTGAACAAATAAGTACATCGAGTATCCAGAAAGAGAATGAAAAATAAGGAACTACACTGGAATGCATAGATTGGAGACTATGACATAGATTATGTGGTCCTCGACTTAGGGTCAGAAGTCAATGTTATGACGAAGCAGACCTGGGCACTGATGGGAAAACCTAAATTAATTTATTCCCCTATCAGGATTAGGATGGATAATCAACAGGCAGTAAGCCCCTTTGATAGACTGGAGCATGTCCATGTGGACATTGATGGGATAAGGACATTTGTGGATTTCGAGGTGATTGATATAGTTGATGATAGTTGTCCTTATCATGCGCTATTAGGAATTGATTGGGCTTTCAATCATTCTACTGTTGTCGACTTAAAGAAAATAAGAATGATATTTGAAGGTGATGGCCTTAGGGTTATTGCACCTTTGGATCCTGATGAAGTTCGCATATACACATAGCCCATAAGAGAAGAAGACCGCACATATGAGATAGAAAATATTTACAAATTGACAGCAAGACAGTAGGATTACATTAATCCTACCATAGATGGGAACTTAAGTTGGCAAAGTGACAACGCATGCTCATCAGATTCAGAAGAAGCACTAGAGAACTGGAAGAACAAGATGTACGAAGTTTCTGCGTGGAGGTGGGCTAGATTGACCAGGGAAGTTCGCGGGATTGGAACATAAGTAAGTAATATGCCCACCTTTGATAGTTTAAATCACTTAGAAACATTCTTATTAGAATTTGAAGAAATTGTACCAGTACAACAACGAATGTTGGCACTGGATGAAGCTTTAAAAGAAATGCCAACGATATGGTGGGGAACACATAAAAAGAACATCATGGAGTGGGTCCAATGTCGCACTTTGATGACAGTGCATTTTTCAGAACAAACCAAAGGGTGAAAATTTATATACATCGATCAAAGTTGTCCGAAGATCCATGTGTGAAGTTGTGAGGAGGCCTGGAGTAACATTCCTCAATAGTAGTGGGTGCACAAATTCATTAACAATTTGGATACAACACCTATGAATTGGTATCTACAAGGAAAATTGTGCCTCACTACTACAGATTGGCACAGTATGACTCAGAAATTCGTAGATACATTTTTATTTGAGAGTTATTATCCCACAGTGGATCAAGATTTACAATTTGTAAGACAAAAAGTCTTTGAGGAGGAACCTAACCTCCCTTTGGAGAAAGAAGAAGATGAATGGACTGCACCTCTTTAGAAATTGCAGGGCAGTTACAATATCAATGCTGATGAAGACGATGATCCTAGGAATGTGAACATCGCAGAGACAAAAGGACAGAGAGACATAGAAGGACCAATAGTCGAACTACCTTTTATTGGTCATCCAATTAAAATTAAGAAAGTTAACATTGGAATGGAGCAAGCACCTAAATTAGCAAACATTGACGATTATTGGGATGATGCCAGTATTGACAAGATCACAGAACGATTGCATGAGTATGAGGACTTGTTTCCAACCAAGTTCATCGACATGAAGGGCATTAAAGGGCCCATGGGAGAAATGAAAATCCCCTTGAAACTAGATGCAATGCCAATCAAGCAGAGACCTTAGAAATTGAATCCTAAATATAAGAAGAAAGTCAAGATTGAATTAGACAGAATGTTGGAAGAAAGAATCATAGAACCTGTTAAAGAGTCAGAATGGATTATCCCTATGGTGGTCCAAGATAAGAAGATAGGAGAGATCGGGATCTGTGTAGATCTCAGGAAGTTGAATGATGCCTACTTACATGACCCATTCCCTACACTATTTACCGATGAAGTGTTAGATAATGTAAGAGGACATGAGGTATATTCATTTACAGATGGATTTTCAAGTTATCACCAGATCAAGATTGCTAAGGAAGATCTCCATAAGACCACATTTGCAATAGAATGGGATCCTACCAATACATAGTGATTCCTTTTGGATTGAATAATG
Source organism: Picea mariana (assembly GCA_032191745.1). Lineage (NCBI taxonomy): Eukaryota > Viridiplantae > Streptophyta > Pinopsida > Pinales > Pinaceae > Picea > Picea mariana. Next base: position 6,641 of record JASDQU010194518.1, on the reverse strand, counting down.
CACCAACCATCTTTTCTAGGGTAGTGTTCGAAGCATTCAAGGAATTTTTACATAAATTTTGGGAAGCATATTTTGATGATTGGATTGTTTTTAGCTTATTGAAAAATCATATTGAATGTTTAAGAGTAATGTTGGATAAGTGCAGGCAATTTTAGATTTCCCTAAACCTGAAGAAGTGAATCTTCTTTTCACCCTTTGGAGTGTTACAAGGCCATAATGTGTGTAAACAGGGGTTGCTGGTAGATCCATCTAAGATTGCCATTATTGTTGATCTACCCCCTCCTACTTCAGTTAGACAATTGCGCACTGCGCTGGGACATACTGGATACTACAGAAAGTTCATTGAGGGCTATGCACAGATTACAGCACCCATTGAGAAGATTTTGAAGAAATATTGTCAGTTTCAATGGACAAAAGAATGTCAGCAGAGCTTCGACATGCTGAAACAGAAAATGGTCACTGCGCCTATTATGGTTTTCCCATATTGGAGTAAGGAATTCCATGTGCATGTCGATGCCTCATCCATTGCATTAGGACCAGTGTTAGCACAACCAGAAGCAGGAGATATTGACCATCCGCTAGCCTTTGCTAGAAGGAAGCTCTCAACAGCTGAGATAAATTACACTACCATTGAGAGAGAATGTTTAGCCATGGTGTATTCGCTGCAGAAATTTCGACACTACTTGCTGGGAGGACATTTCAAGATGTTCACCAATCACTCTGAATTGAAATACCTAGTCAACAAGCCAATGTTGAGGGGAAGAATATGCAGATGGATTATGTTATTTTAGGAATATGATTTTGAAATTATGGTCAAGCCAGGGAGAATGAATAAGGGAACTGACCACTTGTCTAGGTTAGGGCATGGAGAGGAACCTACTAGTATGGAGGATATACTTCCATATGAACAGTTGCTGGCCATCAGAAAGGTTGATGATGACTTCACCAAGATAGTCCAGTTCCTATCAACAGGAATGGCACCTCGTGAATATACAATTATCCAAAAGAAATAACTGGTAGTTCGCGCTGCATATTTTTCACTTATAGCTGGGCAGCTATATAAGATGGGACCTGATGAGATTTTAAGGAGATGTGTTATGGAGGCAGAGAGACCACCGATTCTGGAAGAAGCACATGAGGGCATCACAGGAGGACACTATGTAGGGAAAGAAACAACACAAAAGGTTCTTAGAGCTGGCCTTTCCTAACCCACTTTACACAAAGATGCTAAGGAATACTACAGAGCCTGCAATGTATACCAAAGAGTTGGGAAACCTTCCAGAAGAGATGAGATGCCTTTATCACCTCAGCTAAATTTACAGGCATTTGAGAAATTGGAAATTGATTTCGTAGGACCTATCAACCCACCAGGAAAGTGTACAGGAGCCAGATACATCATCACTGCAACATAATATTTGACCAGATGGGTAGAAGCAAGAGCAGTCAAGGACTATAGTGCAACTACGACTGAGCGATTCATATTTGATGATATCATAACCAGGTTTGGATGACCAAAGATCCTGATGAGTGATCAAGGTACTCATTTTATTAATAAAACTATTGAAGCCTTGACTCAGGAATTTGAAGTTCACCATCAGAAGAGCACCCCAAACCACCCACAAGTGAATGTTATGGTCGAATATTTCAATAAGATCTTGGAGAAAACGCTGACGAATATTTGTAGTGTAAATAGGGATGATTGGGATTTGAGAGTACCAGCAGTATTATGGGCCTATAGAACCACTTGCAATAAACCGACAATGCAGACTCCCTTTAAGTTGGTTTATGGTCTAGAAGCAGTCGTACCTATGGAATAATTAGTTCCTAGATTAATAATTGCAACATTTACCGATATGGATGACATTGGCGCTGTTCAAAACAGGCTTGCACAGTTGGTGGAACTAGAAGAAAACATATTTATCGAAGGATTTCATCAGTAGGTACAGAAGGAACGAGAGTAGGCCTACCATGACAGACATATCAAGAAGAAATCCTTTAAGAAAGGAGATCTAGTATTGGTATATGAAATTAAGTTCATAAAGCATCCAGGGAAGTTCAAGACACATTGGCTTGGGCCATATGAGGTTGCCTACGTTACAGAAGGAGGAGTTTAGCAATTGAAGACTTTGAAGGGAGAATGGAAGGAAGGTTTGGTAAATGGGAGTCGGTTGAAATTGTACTATGAAAACCAACTGCCTCGCAACTCTCATTGAAAAGTATAAGAAGAAGGGTCTAGGTACCAGGTGCAGTTGAAACTGGGTACTAGACACAGAAAAGACAGTCTGCACAAGGAAGGGAGGGAGAGTGCAGAAAGCACAGGCTGCTCTGCGTAGTCAGAAGTCGAAGTGAAACAAAAGGTTCAGACCTGAAGTGCCTCGGGACGAGTCACAGGTGAGTGTTGGGGGCCTGTTGGCCCTTGGTTATGGATTAAGGAAGAAAGTGAAGAAAAAGGAAGGGAAAAGGTGAAATATGAACTGCGCGGTAGACACATTGACTGAGATTGGGTTGAAGTGGTCAAAGAAGAAGAAAATAAGGAGCGAAGTAAGGGAAAGCTATCTGTTGAACAAGGATATCGAGGATGATAGATCATCAATGAAGATGAATAATCGACAACTCAACAAGTGAAAGAATATGTCAACAAGTGCTTTGGAGCACCTCGTAGAAAAGAAGGAAAGACAGGCTGGCAAATCTCGGGAAGTACGGGTCAAGATTACCTAGGGTTTTAGACACCTAGGGTTTTGGATATAAGCTTTTGACACCTAGACGTTGGTCATTGTAATGTATAAATAAAGTTCTAGAGGACCTGGGATGTGTTGTTGTTGTTATTTTTGTCATCATTAGTGTGGATGATCATTGTTTTTTATACTATTCTGTATTGTGTGAGAGAGAAGTGTTGTGTGTGAGAGCATTTTGTATTGTAAGATCTTCAACTGGGTGTGAAGATCAACCCTGCAGTTACGTGCACAGGGAGGGGAGATAGAGAAGAGAGAAGAGAGAGAGATCTGAAAGCTAAGAGCGCAAATAGGATTGTATGTTTTCACATAATATATCAAGAAACACAGTTATGTGGACATAGCCCTAAGGAGAGGATGAACCATGTATATCTTGTTGTACGATGTGATTGATGTTGTGTTATTTTTCTTTCTGTTCTACTGTTATTGCATCACTGTGTTAGATCTGAGATATAACTTGCGCAATAGGTTTAAGGGAGATAAAGAGTAACTAGATTGCTGCGTGTTGTTGCCTTGGATCCACTTTATATTTCCTCTGGTTGTAGACACCTGTGTCCGGCAACCCCCTATTGCTACTTCGGGTGAGACTGCATCTGCTTCGCAGGTGTTTCCGAAAGGGCCAGTAGTTAGGGCTTGTTGGTGCGCTGTTAGAGCTGAACCTTGGGTCTGCCCCTGTGCCAACATGGCGTTTCCCTACCTTAAGGGATTTTCTCTAAATTCTTGTGTTGTACATTGTGAATTTTTTGGATATCTTTGGAGTTTAAGGGTTTAACTATGAAGTTTTATGATTTATTATCTCTTATATCTATCTAGGTTTACAAGTGGTATAATATATCTTTCTTGGGCATGAAGTGGAATTTGTTTTATGGTCTGATGTTGTGAAGAAGGATAAGAAGAGCACTAGATATTTATTTTCATGTGACAACTTCATATTATAGGTTCAAGGATGTATTCAACAAGAGGTCATGATTTTTAATAACCCTAGTTGCAAACAAAATTTCATCAATGTTAATGTGGCTAAAAGATTGCAAGTTTCCACACATAATATTCAAAGCACACAGGTTGAGGATGAAAACATTAAAATTTTTGAAGATTTAAGGATTACCGTGGATAAACATGTGTTGCATTTATATTTGTATGCTATAGATATGGATGATGTGGATATTGTATTGAGATATTCTTGGATGGACCCAATTAGTACAATTAATTTTAATGTGCAAAAGAAGTTTTTGAATCTTTGGTACAAGAAAAATAAAATTGCATTGCAAGATATTTCTCTTACTAAGAAAGAGAGGCTCAAGGGGACACATGAAAAAGACATTGCAAGGAAATTAATTACAGTACCTAACAACACATCAAATAAAGAGTTTGAAGTTGAATTAGAAAAAGAGCCTACAAAAGAACTTGAATAAAATCCTTGAGAAGGGCATAAACAAGAGGAAGAAGCTAAGGAACTACATGTTGAAGAGGTAAAGAAAGAATAACTTCTATCTAAGGTTGTTGTATATCACCACCTGCACCACTCAGAGAAACAACATTCATCAAGGAAAGGGCATGAGCATCAACAAGATTACTATGGATCAACATGGAACCAGAGAGGTAACTAGTATGGAGGCACATGGAGAACTAAAAACAATGAATAGAGATATCAAAGTAGTGTAGTGAAGACATGCATCCCAAGAAGAAACCAAAATCAAGATCAAGGAAAGGCCACAACTGGACCCCATGTCCACATTTCACTAAGATGGATGGATGTTTTTGCATGGTACCGATTGACCACATAGCTCAGTACATCATATTATATGGATTATTCCCATGTTTTTAGGATGAAACATGCCAATGGGGATGGAATGTAATGTACCTAGGGAGGATAATATGGCATAACTAAGGAGGTACCCAAGGAGACGATGAATTTAATGTGTCCATAATAATGGAATAGGCCCATTTTGTAATTAAAAGGAAATGATATAATAATAATGGTTAGTTCACATAGACCTCTACGAATAATCATGAGAAAGTATAAATACACGAGTATCATTATATTAGTATGTATTGGATTGTATTGTCTTGTAGCATGCATTTCTTGTGCAATAATTCCTTCCTTAAGGAGTATTTGATGGTGTTACCCTAACTTAAGGGTTCTTCTCTTTATATTCTTGTGTTTTTCATGGTGAATGTTTTGGTATTTTGGATATTCAAGGGTTTATTTATGAAGTTTATCGCTATATTCTCTCTTATATATTTGAATTTTTAATAAATATGATGCCTTGCATATGTGGTCTACTACAAAATTTTGAGTAAATTATTTTTCTTTCATGAACACAATGAACCGATAGTAGGAGTGTACTTGCATTGTGAGTTACCTAATAATCCAATTCATTTTATGAGATGATGTTTGTGGAACTGACATAACATTGGCATCAAATCCGTGATAGTTTTTACAATATGTATATATTGGAATTAATATATAATTGTTTTTAATTATTTTTACATAAATCATTGGCACAAAAAACATGGAATTGGCATTGAATACTTGCCTCTCTTAGGAACTATTGTTTGATGTGATTATATGGTATTACTTAATGGAAGCATTTATTTCCTAGTTTGAACGTTGAAAGTATGTACATGCTTTGATCCACACACCTCCAACATTTCACATGACATATCAACATAAGAAATAACACTAGTCAAATCAGTAACAATAATGAATTATCATTGTGACAGATTTATAAATAATGTATTATCACTATGACATATTTGGAAATAATGGTTTCCAAATCACCACAACAACAAATTATCATTGTAACATATTTAGAAATAACACTAGCCAAGTGACCGACAATAAAAAAATTATCACTGTGATAGAGTTAGAAATAACGATAGCCAAGTCACCAATAATAACCATTTATCATTGTGATGCATTTAGAAATAAGACTAACCAAATCTCTAAAAATACCCAGAATGGAAATGGGAAACCATCTCCATGGATTTCATCACTGGATTACCAACCTCAACCAAACAGAATGGCGCCATTATGGTGGTGGTGGATAAATTGAGCAAGTCTGCTCACTTCATCCCCATCAAGTCGACCTGCAAGGCAATCAATATCACCCAGGTATTCATGAAAGAGATATTCAGACTGCATGGTATGTCGAAAGAGATTGTGTCTGACAGAGACACGAAATTTACTTCCAACTTTTGGAAATCAGTGATGGTTGGTTTAGAGACCAAGTTGTTGTTTAGCACCGCCTATCACCCTCAAATCGACGAACAGACAGAAAGAGTGAATCAAATACTAGAAGATATGTTAAGGATGCATGTAATGCATCAACCCAAGAAGTGGAAATACTACCTGCCACTAGTAGAATTCGCTTACAACAACGGCTACCAAGAATCCTTAAAGATGAGTCCCTTCGAAGTCCTCTATGGTAGACCATGTAACACTCCAGTCAGCTGGAGTGATCCTGTAAACAGTATTTCTTTTGGACCCGACATGCTGAAAGAAATGGAACAGCAGGTGACTCAGATAAAACAAAACCTGAAGGTCGCTCAGAACCGACAGAAAAGTTATGCCAACCAAAAGAGAACTCCAAGAGAGTTCAAGACGGGAGACCATGTATATCTCAGAGTTAGGCCCAGGAAGAGTTCCCTGAAAATGGGAGCTTGTGCGAAGTTGGCACCTTGGTATTGTGGGCCCTTTGAGGTTCTAGATAGAGTGGGACCTGTAGCCTATAGGCTAGCACTTCCTCCCACAATAAAAGCACATAATGTTTTCCATGTTTTATTATTGAAGAAATATGTACATGATGATAATCATATAATTGACTGGTCTGTGATCCAGGTGGAACCAGAGGGATAATTTCTACCAGAACCTCAGTGCATACTGGACAGAAAGGAAACCCCACTCCG
>JASDQU010194517.1:19887-38072 GCA_032191745.1 Picea mariana | reverse complement strand
ATTGGTATATGATGCATTGTTGGAAAAATGTATAGATGACTCATTATTGTCTTATCATGATTGATAAGGTGCACAAATGGATGAACTCCAAAGTGGTCCCCTTATGGTGAAAGCCCTCATGGGAAGACACTTTGCGGATTGAGTTATCTTAGAAGAATGGTTGGAGGACCCATGCTATCATTATTTTCTTATCATGATTGATAAGGTGCACAAATGGATGAACTCCAAAGTGGTCCCTTTTATGGTGAAAGCCCTCACGGGAAGATGCTTTGCGGATTGAGTTATCCTAGAAGATGGTTGGAGGACCCATGCTTGTGTGTGGAATAATGAGATGAAGATCAAGGAAATTGTTGGTGAAACTATCCTAGATGGATAGTTCTTGTCATTCCATTTTCGATGGTATGTGGAATGTCACATAACTCCTCATGGTTTGAGATTTATGGCCTTACGAAGATGAAGGACCCCCACATGAAGCTTGAAGCCCCCAAGGTCAAAGAAGTCAACGTGACCTAAAAGAAGAAATCATTATTTAAATGGTAAATTAAGGTGACAAAGTCAAGGTGGATTATTTAAATAATCAAGAGAAGTGACAAAATCAAGAAATGATAAAGTAAGGTGACAAAATCAAGAAGGAATATTTAAATGATAAAGTACTGGAGAACTTTCTATTTATGGAAAGTGGTTAACCCTAAAATAAGAGAAATAGGTTAAGTGACCTACAAATGGGTTAAGTGACCTAGAGGATGAAAGTATAAATAAGATAGAAATGGTCTCTTGTGGATCATCATTTTTGTGGATCAATGGAGAGCTTCTTTTGAGAATATCTTTAAGAGTATTGATGGAGAGCTTCTTGTGAGAGCTTCTTGAGCATTTTTGGTGTGGAACACTTGAGAATATTGAAGGTCTATAGGTGACCAAGGTAAAAAAGGATATCCAAGCCGAATTATAGAAGGAAGGTGAAGAAAAGAGGGCCGGAATTGAAAGGAGGATAAATTCTTTTGATGATGCTTTCTAAGGTATGTTATTTACATGTCATCTCACCATTTTCGCTATAAATTTTTTTCTATAATGATTCAGACTGTGAAATTTCTATGCCATTGAGAAAACATACCCAAGTATCTGTGGTAAAAAATTCAGCTTGTGGGTCATTTTATTTTGGGAGTTACACTCTGTGGAAAATAGGGTTTGTGGCTAGTCCTGAAACTAGTCAAAAACAAGTGTTTCAAGTAAAAACATCATAACTTCTTCATAACAGATCCAAATTCAGTGAGACCAAATGTGTTGGTTAGGGTATAGGATTTAGTATGTTTTGTAATAGTTTCAGATCAATTCAATGAATATTTTGTGTGGGCCACGCTCTACAAGGTCGCTCTCTAGAATAAGCTAGAATTCAGCAAGGTATGCCATTTTTTCTATAACGCCTTTTATGAGAGGTTCCAAGTAGTGCCACCTGGAGGAATTGCATAAAACACACTGAATAAAATTGTCTATTAGTTTCAGATCTTTATTCATTACAGGTACAAATTTATGATTATTTCAAGTTGGGGTTGTTGACTGACCCAAAACTAGTCATGGTTAAGACAAGCAGTTGATGAGTTGGCACATACATGAGGTGTATAGTTGACGATGTTAGTGAGTCATTGTTGATGATTATTTGACACATGATTGGTATATACTTGGTACATGGTTGGATGCACTTGTTTATGGTACAGGTTTATTACAGGTTGTTTGGCACAAGTTGGTGCATGGTTGATGCACTTGTTTATGTTGACAGATTGATATATGTTGAGGATTGTTGCCTCATATTAGTTGGTGTTGAGAATGTAAGTTGAGTCTTGCATATAGAGCTAGTGATCTTGTAGAGTTGTACTCTATTCAGTTTTTTTTTAAAAACCCTCGGATTGAAGTCCATAATAAAAAGAAAAATTGTACATACATCTTGTGTTCTTTGTGTTCCTTGTGGAGATGATTTGTTGATGATATGTTGTTAATATATGTTGTTGATATGTATTCACATATAACTGATTATAAATGAAAACAATGAGTAATGAGAAAATGTTGAATGTTAACTAAGGATTTTTTGTGTTAGAGGGAAGTTTTGGGAAAAATATCCCCACACTCATTCACCCACGCCCCCCCCTCTAAGTGTGGTAGGTGTGTCCAACAAATTCTACCAGTCAAAATACCTAGTAAATAAGTTATTTCTTAGGAAGAAACTGTATCTTCTGAGGATGAGTGAGGGAAGTTCATTGACTGAGCATTCAAATGTGTTTAATACCATTTTAAGACAGTAATATTATGTGGATATTAAAATCACTAATGAGAAGAAATGTGTTATCCTATTATGTTTTTTTTCCAGACTCTTGGGATAGCTTAGTCGTGTCTATAGGGATAAATCCAACCAAAATAGCACAAGAATACGTGGTTACATCTCTAATTTCAGAAGAGATGAGAAGAAAGAACATGGAAGGATCGACTAAAGACGCATTAGGGGTGAGAGTTCAACCGATTGACAGAGATAAAGGAAAATTCTATGGTGGAAATTCTAAGTCGAAGGGTAGATCTAAATATCATGTTCAATGGATGAGAAGATGTTGGAAATGAGGTAAATCTAGGCATTACAAAAGGGACTACAAGTTGAAGGTAATGGAAGTCAGTACATGATCCTATGAGAAGAAGTCAACTGAAAGAAAGATGAATCTAGATAATGGAGGCAATGTGTACCTAGAATCGACCATTACACAGTCGGATCAAGATGTTTGGTTGATCGACTCAGAAGAATCCTATCATATAACACCACATAGAGAATAGTTCTGTGATTATGAATGATATGAAGGGGGAGATGTCTTCTTAGGGGATGAATTGACAACCAAAATTGTCGGACAAGGAATAGTTTGACTAATACTACAATAAGGGAGGAGATGAAACCTTTCAGGTGTGCTACACATTCAGAGTTTGGCAAGAAACTTGACATCTTTCAAGAATATGAGTGATGCAGGAGGGCACACTCTATTTCAGAAGGATATGTGCAAGGTAAGAGGTGTGATGGTATTAATAAAAGGAGTTCGGATTGGAACCCTATACAAGTTGTTAGCGAGTGTCGACTCGACTATATGCAACAACATCGTTGTTCTTGAAGTTGAATTGACTTAGACTTGACTCGAATCGACTCGGCCTGAGTCGATTCAAACCAATTCAACAAGTCATCATAAAGTCAACCCGACCATGCCATGGCACGAGAGTATGAGACATATTGAAGAAAAAGGACTTCAAGCTATGCATAACAAAGGTATGGTTGAAGATTTTTTTGAATGTAATTTAGAAGTTCAATTTTGTGAACACTGCATATATGGAAAACAAAGTCAAGTGAGCTTCCCATTTGGAGCCACAAGGGAAAAGGGGATTCTAGATTTAGTTCATAGTGATGTGGTTGGCCCTGTTTCATTTCCTTCACTAGGTGGATCCATGTATTATGTCTCCTTCATATATTATGTTTCCAAGAATACATGGATATATTTCTAGAGAAAGAAATCAAATGTTTTCAAGAAATTTGAAGAGTTTAAATCTCTTGTAGAAAACTAGACAGATAAGAATATTAAGGTGTTAAGAATTGAAAATGGTGGTGAATTTTGTGGAAATGAATTTGATCATCTCTACAAGAAGTATGTCATAGCATGCCAAAATACCATAGCATATACCCCAAAGAAAAATGGAGTTGTTGATATAATGAATAGAACATTGATGAACAAGGCAAGGAGCATGCTTAGTGGTCATAGGATCGCATAAGAATTATGGGTGGAGACAGTCGATACTGAAAAATATCTATTGAATATGTCTCCTTCGTCAGTGCTAGTCGACAAGACTCCACATGAGGTATAGTCTGGTAAGAATACTTTGTTTTCACATCTCAAATTATTTGGATATGATGCATTTGTGCATGTTCCCAAGGAAAAGAGGAGCAAGTTGGACAAGAAGGCAGTCAAGTGTATTTTCGTTGGATACAAAGAAGGAATTAAAGAATATAAGCTATGGGATCATGCATCAAGGAAAACAATGTATAGTCTAGATGTGGTCTTTATAGAAGTCGGAAGAAAGTTCGAGCCTGAAGAAATTGTTCAAACCGAGAATTATCCAGAGAAGGTGAGGTTTGAAATGAGGAATGAATAAGATGATTCAAATGAGTCTACTGAATAAGAAGAAGAGGTGGAACAACCAACCTTAGTTGTAAGAAGTTCAGAATGAGTAAGATAACCAATCGAAATATATAGTCCACCCGACTTTCATTCCACATTTTTGTTAACTGCCACTGACAATGAGCCCAATTTGGTCGAGGAGGAAGTTGACTCAGCAGAGGGAAAACTATGCAAGGACACCATGGTCGAAGAGATATAATCCTTGCACAAGAATGATATGTGGGACTTAATAAAATTACCTAATGGAAGAAATCTTGTCGGTAATGTTATAAAAATAGGATTGTGGAGCAATAAAATAAAACAAATGCATAAATAAAACACATAAGATACAAAATAAAATAGAGACATAGATATGCATGGTTCACCTAGTGTGGGCTATGCCCACCAGATAAATTTCCAAGTCCTTCCTTTATTATTATCCAACAAATGAATGGATATAACCTACAACACACCCGTTGTAACTTCCTCTTCTTTCTCTCTCAGTCTCCTCTCTCAGAATACAATATTTGTAATAATACACAGCCGAAATACAATTTCCTCATAAGAGAGGGTTGCCTTCTAGGGAAAAAAAACCCTAAAAATAACTTCTACCATAAGATACACAACCTTATAATGAACGGTCCAGATTGACTACGAAATTACAATATTTTACATGGAAAATTTTCCCAATATTTAGCTTCAGGGGCACTTCCCCCGAATCTCCCACCAGGAGGAGTCTAAAAATATTGTCTCCACCCCCCATGGCGACGATCGTGGGGGGGAAATACCCCCCACACCCCCCGTTAGGGAATGGGGTCCAAGCACATATGAAACAAACCTTTGAATCAGAAAGATAATCAGGCTCCACAACTAATAGGTAGAAAATGGATATTCAAGAAGAAGATGAACGTAGTAGGTCAAGTCGAGAAATTCAGAGATTGACTAATAGAGAAAGGATATTCCCAAATCGAAGGACTCGACTTCGGTGAGATTTTCCCTTGTTACAAAATTAACTTACATTAGAGTACTAATGTCTTTGGCTGCAACATTTTATCTATAAATAGAACAGATGGATGTAAAGACAACATTCCTACATGGGGACCTGGAAGAAGAAATATACTTAACACAACCTAAAGGATTTGTAGTAAAGGGAAATAAATATTTGGTGTGCAAACTGAAAAAGATCCCTTTATTGTCTAAAGCAATCACCAAGGACGTGGTACCAAAATTTTGACACATACATCCTTAGCTTTGGGTTTGTGAGAAGCAAATAGGATCACTGCATATATTCCAAAGAAGAAAGTGGGTGGTTCGTTTATGTAGCATTGTGTGTTGATGAAATGTTGTTGATTGGAAACAACATGAACACAATAAAGGAGGTGAATAATCATATATCCTCCAAGTTCGACATGAAATGTATCGGTGCAACAAAGTTCATTCTGGGAATGGAGATCAATAGAGATCGAGCAACTAGAAAGCTCTGGTTGAACCAAAAGAAGTATATTGAAATAGTATTGAATGGTTTCAACATGCAAGATTGCAAATCTGTGAAGGTGCCAATTCCTGTGGGAGCAAGGATAATTATTGAACAGTGTCCAAGGACACATGAGGAAATAGAGTACATGGCACATGTTCCCTATTAAATTTTTGTTGGTAGTCTAATGTATGTGATGGTCTGCACTCGACCAAACATTGCCCATGTAGTGGGATTGTTGAAAAGATACATGTCGACACCTAGGAAGGAGTATTGAACAACTGTCAAGAGAGTATTCAGGTATTTTTGTGGCACAAAATATTATGCTATATGTTATCAAGGAAAAACTAGAGGTGACAGTGAAGTAAATGTACATGGATTTGTCGACGTTGACTAGGATGGATATTTGGATCGATGAAGGTCGACCAATGGATATGTGTTCAAGATGTTCAGTGGAGAAATCAACTAGATGAGTAAGCGACAGGAGGCCATAGCCTTGTCAAAAACAGAAGCATATGGCAGCCACTCATGGAAGTAAAGAAGCAGTATGGTTGCAAAGGCTATGTTCAAGAATCAGGTTTGAGTAGAAAGCTATGAAGATAAGTTGTGATAGTCAAAGAGGAATATTCCTAACAAAGAAATGAGCTTATCATTCTAAGACTAAGCACATTTATGCACAATACCATTTTATAAGAGACATGGTGTAAAGAAATAAGGTGCTACTAGAGAAATTAGACACGTTGGAAAACATAGTAGACTCTTTGACCAAGTCAGTGATTGTTGTGAATTTCTCTTGGTGCAGAGAGGAAATGGGCATTTATGCCCTGGGTCTGTGAATGAGATTTCATAGATCTCCTAGTTTCAACAAAGAAAACAACAAGTGGGAGAATGTTGGGTTGTTATATTATTTTCAGTAAAAGTCTAGTTAAGGTGGATCGACTGAGTAAATTCAAAGTTAAAGACATGAATATAAAATAGAAGTTCGAGGTGGTTCGACCAGGAAAAATTGAAGTCGAAGACATCGACAATTCAAAGCTCGAGGTGGTTTGACTAGGTAAATTTGAAGTCGAATACATTGACAACAAGTCGAACATGTCAACCAACAAGAGGTTGAAAAGTGAGCGTGTGGAAGTTGAATAAAAATCGAATGAATTCTAACTGGTAATCCAACTTGGTAGTCGACTATAACAAAATCCTGATATTCATGGGATTTGTAGCAAATGATCTACGTGGATCTGTAACTGTTTTTTGTGTGCCTTTTCTTTAGGGTTTTTCTTAGTATAAATCCTATAAATAAGGTGTTTTTTAATGCTCTAAAATATTAATTGCTAATCAATTATTTAGAGGTTGTTGTTCATACAGATGTAAGTCGAATTGGCTACAGGGTTGTTCTTGTGTAAATAAAGAAGGTATGATGTCGATTGTGTCTTAAGTGTGGACCAATTTTAGTCGTGTAACCTTTTATTCTGAATGAATAAGACAACAAGAGAGCAAAACGCTCAAGGAATTTTGGTTTTCCCATTTGGGTTTCCAGGGTAAAATCTTTGTGTACTGTGTGTTTTCTTTGTCATTTATTTTCTTGTTTAAATATATTTTCCTCTCTTTTGTTAGGTTTGGTGTGGAAGTGTTCCTCATTTCCTAACAACATTTTATTAATGTATATGAGTGTGATTACAATGTACATTTCTAGTTTGATCGGTTGTTCAACATATATGCTCTTTAGCCCAATATCACACAGACATTCCAGCCTAAAACATGCATACATAGGCATTATGGCACAAAACCATATTGTCTCACTAGCCTATAAAAACATATGTACATCCACATATTTACAACTTGGGGATAAACATGTGGTATTGTGTTCCCTTACCCCTTATTTATGCATTGTTCTCATTTCATTATATACAAATATACAATTAAATTTCCTTAAAAAGTTGTGGGTGCTCCTCCCACATTGTGTCCTCATGCTCCCACATAACATATTCAAGACCAGAGAAGGTCCATTAGACCTTTACTAGGCCAATGGATTGGTTGTCGATCACTTTGATATTCTTGTCCAATATGTTCATCGATTGGACCTGGAAGTCAACCTCATGCTCCACCTAAATCACAGTCCAATCAATTATGTGGTTATGACTAGGCACATACTTTTTAAGTAAAGACACATGAAAAACATTATGAATGTGCATGGATGCAGGAAGTGAAAGAATGTATGTAACATGACCAATCCTCTCTAGGATTTCAAATGGTCTACAATATCTTGCTTCCAGTTTTGGGTTGCTTCCCAATTTTAGAAAACTCTTTTTAGCTTTCAATTTCAAGAAAACATGCTCACCCACTCTGAATTCTCTATGTGTTCTTCCTTTTTCCACATAATGTATTTTCCTTTCTTCCATTTCCATGAGTAGCTCTAGCCCAACAATTTCTATGTTAGTTTGGTTGTTCCATCTCATAGGTGTGTTATACCTTCTATCATACAAGGATTCAAATGGGTTCATCTTCAAAGATGCTTGACACCCATTATTATAAGAAAAATAAACTAGAATAGGTAGTATTCTCACCTGAAAGGCTTGTCCATTACATACATCCTTTTCATATCTTCAATCACCTGATTGATCCTCATTGCTTTCCCATCTAACTCTAGGTGATATGTTGTACTAAAATTTAAATGTGTCCCAAATCCCTTAAATAATCCTTTCCAGAAATTTGATGTGAATTTGGGACCTCTATCAGAGACAATTTCCTTAGGCACACCATGTATCCCGACAATTTCCTTCATATAAATTTCTCCAATGTTGGTTTTCTTATGTGTTATATTCACTAGAATAAAATGGGCATCCTTTGTTAATTTATCCACAAATACCATGATGGAATCATGCTTCTTCAATGTTTTGGGAAGCTTGGTAATGAAATCAATAGTGACAACTTCGCATTTCCACGCAGGAATGGGTAATGGATGTAGAAATCTAGGTTGATTTCTATGGTCAACCTTTGCCTTTTGACACTTTGAACATATGGATATATAAACAACGACATATTTCTTCATGCTCGGCCAAAAATATTGGCCTCTTATAGATACAATTGTTTTCCAATATCCTAGGTTCCTAGATTAAGGCACATTACACATCTCTTTTAGCACCAATTTTCTCAACTCATAAGAATTAGGAGTGTTCACTGTGTTCCTATACAAGAGGATTCCATCCTCTTCCAACCTGTAATTTTTAAAATTTTGTTGTAAATTGCCTTGTTGTAAGCTTGTTTTGACATGCAAATAATGTTGGTTTGATCTTACAACCTCTAAAATTCTAACTTTTGAATTTGAATTATACATGTTTATGGACATAGAAAACATCCCATGCACTCTCTTACTAATTGCATCAACCACTTTATTTTCCTTTCCTTTGATATGCTTATATCAAATTCATAGTCATTGAGGAATTCTAGCCATCTAATTGTTTGGAATTCATTGTTGCTAGTCCAAACAAATATTTCAGACCACTATGGTTCGTGCTTAGCTCAAACCTTTTACCCATGAGATGTTTTCTCCACATATTTAAGGAATGAAATATGGATGTCAACGCTAAGTCATGTGTGGAATAGTTCCTCCTCTAGATCAACAATATTTAATATTGGTGCACTTTTCTACAAATCCATCAAGTGATGAAATATTTCTTCGCGTTTAGAGGTCCATCGAACTTCACACTCTTTCTTTGAAAAGAAGTGATTAGGTGTGAAATATTTGAAAATACTTCAATAAACCTCTCATAATAACCAACAAGTCCCATGAATGATCTAACCTATGAAATTTTCCTTGGTGTTGGCCACTTTTGATTGCCTTAATATTTTTTGGGTCCACTGCAATTCCCTCCTCTAATATAATGTGGCCCAAGTAGTGGATCTGCTTATGATAAAATGAGCACTTGCTTAGATTGCATAAAATGATGCTCCCTTAACACCTATAGAAAATCCTTTAGTGTTTCTCATGTTATTTAGACCTAGAGTAGATGAGAATATCATCCAAGAAAAAAATCACAAACTTGTCCAGATACTCCCTAAACACTCTATTCATTAGACACATGAAGGAACCAAATGCATTTGACAACTAAAATGGCACCACTACAAACTCATAATGACCATGTCTTGTTTTGAATGTTGTCTTACTGACATATTGTTCTTTGATTCTCACTTGATGGTAGTCTCACCTCAATTCAATCTTGGAAAATTTATTTTCATCTTTCAACTAATAAAAAAGATCATCTATCCTTGGAAAAGGATACTTGTTCTTTGTGGTAACCTTATTCAATTGTCTGAAATCAATGCATATCATTAAGTTTCTATCCTTATTCTTCACAAAGAGCATTGGGAAACCCAAAGAAAACACACTTGGGCATATGTACTCCGTTTTCAAAAGATCTTCAAGTTGTATGTGCAATTGCTTTAGTTATGATGTGCTCATTCTATATGGATTATTGGACACTTGGGTAGCTCCAGGAACCAAAACACTGGAGAAATCAATGTCTCTCTTTGGTGGAAACCTTGTTATATCCCAAAATACATCCTCATGTTCTTTCAAGACTAGATGGTCTTCAACACTTGGCACTTTATATTTATATTTCTCTTCCATATGAGCTACATAATTCTAACACCCTTTCTTGAAACTCTTTTTCAATTGCATGGTTGAAATTTCTCTAATGGATATAGGCTCATAGAATCCCTTGAACTTTAGTTTTTTATCATTCATAATCAAGAAAAGTGAATTCTTTGTTGTATAAATATAGGATAACATGATTCTTTTATAACCAATCCATTTGAACCCAAAGGTATGTTATTCAAATCTACCTTTGTGTTGACTCCATTCACATCCACTAGACAATCTTTAACTAGCTCATTGATCCTTCTCTTGGCTCCATTATCTAGCTGGACCAACCCAGATTTCCCATGATTTATTCTTTGCAAATGAAATATCTCAAAAATATTAGGATCTATGTAGTTATGACTAGCTCCAGAATATATTAAAATATTTGTGGGATGGTTTTTGATCTTACCTTCCACCTCAATCATGTGAGACCAGTGGTCTACTTTCCTATTGTCCAATGATGCATAAATCCTTGGCATGATCCTACCCATGTCTTCCACTATATCAACCTCCTATATGTTGTGAAAAATCATCATCCTCTCTCCTTTATGAGGGCAATTATTATATGTGTGATCTCCTTCAAATCCCCATCATTTTATGGGTTTTTGTCTTGGCCTTTTCCCAAAGAATTTGGCAACTTGGGCTCATTTTTTGTTGCTTGTCTTTGAGAACTCTGAAAAATGGTGGATTATACCCTTTATTTCTTTTCTCCGTATTGAATTTCTTCTTATCATCCCAATCCTTTTGGAAATATGGCCTTCCTTTGTTCTGCTCATACAAATACTTATCCTTTCTTATGGATTCTTCCAAGGTCTTGGGTTCATCAAAATGAATTTTATCACTATAGAAGGATGGAAATTCACTCAGAAATATTTTTATTATAACCTTCTCATCCTTGAACCTATTCTATTTTTCTTTTATCTTTAATTTTGCAAAATGTGTATGCAATAAATTTTGGGAAGTTATACATAAAAAAATTCTCTTTAAGGCCACCAACTGCCTTCTTTTGATTTGTTGAGAATTTATGTTGCTCAAATATAAATTATGATTAGATAGATGGATTATTATTTTTTAATAGCTTTCCAATGATTGTCCTCTTGTTAAATTTTGATCACTGATATGAAATTTCTGGATCCTTGAAATTAGCAATTCCCCCCCTTTTATGTTTTTGTCACACTAATGCAATTAATCTCAGAGGTCAACTTATGCTACCTGTAGAAGAAAATCCATCAAGAACCAGAAAAATTTTTATATAAAAAATAAATAAAATTACTAATGGTAAACACATATAAACCTTCATATTTGTGAGTTGATGTTCCAATCACTTCCTGCAACAGTCTGGGAATGCCAACTTTTCACTTTTCCCAAACTTGGATTTTTTAGCCAAACTGACTTATCTCCCAAACTAAGTAGTTCTGGAAAAATTTCACTAAGGAAAAGTTATCTATATTTATGAGTATATAAAATGTTTAGTACATACAATTTTCTATTCCTATCTTTTGAGGTCCCTTTTCCTCCTTTGAAACTCCCAAAAATCCCCAAATAGTGGCCCAAAATAGTAGATTTTTCCCTTTTTTGGTACCTCCACTCCAACCCATTTGAAATATGGCCAATTAATTCACAAGTTATTTCCATGTCTACTTTTATAACACCCTATAAAAATGTTATTAGTAATAGGACCCCTTCCACTAAGCACCACCCTACTCTTCAAAAACCTCTAATTTGCATTTTTTGGCAAATTGGTGCATAATTGACCAGTGAGCATCGTTGGCACTTTGGTAAGATTCGTCATTGTCGAAATACCTGTAAAATTTCATCTCATTATGATTTAATATTATCCTTCTATGTCTAAATTAAAAATTTGTCTCTAAACTCATTTTTTCAAACATAGAACATTATTTGTTGATGTGTCATCTTATTGACATGACACTAACTTGATCACCCTAAGTCCACCTCGCACCTTAAGGTGATGACCTGTCACTAACTTGATCACCCTATCCCAACCCCATAATCATATTGATTTTCCTCCTCTCTCTCTCTCTTTTCTCTTTCTCTATCATCCTTCCTTCTCTTTCCTTATATTTCCCCTTTCTTCCTCTATCTTTTTATTCTCTTTACTTTACCAAATTCGTGGGCCATCTAAAACCTTTTGTATTTTTTATACCAAATTTCATTATCCTAGTTATGGATGAGAGAGAGGGTCCCACTCTGTCCCTACCTCTTCCACGTGGCACACTAACCTTGACCAATATGGTGAGTTGAGATATGGAAATTGACCTCCATCAAGATCAATGTTGCACAATCATTTCAAAAGCACAAGTGCTCAAAGAATAGCATGACAAATTACCTATTAAATATATGACAACTAATACTCACTCAATCTAACTATGGATATTTATTTCAGGATGAGAAGTGATCAGAGTTTAGCAATGTAACTTGACTCTGAAATATCAGATGACGGAGTATTCTTCAGTCCAATAGCCCATATTAATTTTGGAACAAAAAATGCTCGATACTTAATAGAGAAACTTACCTCAAAAATATCCAATGGTGTGTTTTTTTATCTGATCTGATGGTCCAAATCTATTCCAAAGTTAGAAGTTCTCACCTAATAACAAACTAACTTTCCACTGAAATATTCAATGGTGGAGGATGATCACGAACTACAATTCACGTTCATTTCAGGATGGGAAACACTCAATCAATAATAGGGTATTTCCATCCTAAAATGAACCATGTGGTGACACTTGTCCACTTGCACATGTCAAATTGGCTACCACTTAGTGTCTCCATGTCATCGGTGATGTCACCCATATGAAAATTCCAAATTTTTAAAATTTTCCAATTTTGTCAATAACGCCTATTTTCAAAAATTTTCCATCTTCCATGAATTCAATCCCGCAACTATAAATTCAAGTCTTGTATTTGTCAATTTTTCATTTTCGAGCCAATGTCTCCATTGGATTTCACCCAAAATAGGGAATTTTCCCAATTTCACCATTTCCTTCCATGGTTGACTTTGTGAAGTCACTATCCAACCAACTATTACCAATTTGTAGCTACAAAATTGAAAATATGTGCCTCTATAGCTCACCTACTTCCAAATTCGATCACATCTCCGCAATTTCAAACCCAAAATTTTCGAATTCAAACATTTTCCTCCATTTCTTTCCTTGAGGAATTTTGTCAAACAATTAGTAGACAACATGTAAATTTTCTTCAATATGCTCGTTTCTATCCCATCCATCCCAAGTGTTTTAACCTTCAATTTGATACCACATTATAAGATACCCAAAACCCTATGTTCATTGTGAGAGTACAGGGAACTTCAAAATTACACAATTTTTTCCATTTTTTTGCTCTGATACCACATTGAAACACACCCTAGACTCACTTATGGGAATATGCCACTACAATTCAACCTCTTTATAAACTATATTTTTCAAATTCTTTAACCTCACTCATATATACTCTAATAACATGAATAGTTATTCCCAACAGGGCTCTAAAACCAACTTTAATATTCCTAGACCCATAGTCTGAGCTCTGATACCAATTTGTAATAATATGCCCTTCATATGATAAACTTATGAAGTCCAAATAACATGCAGTCACATCCATAACACAATAATATACAAAAATAAACTCATGCACATCATAATAGAATTCAAAATATAAAAAGACACAATATACACAATATAAAAGCATATAATAAGAACGCTTATCTTTTTATAGAATCAACAATTGGTTGCAAACCTCAGGCTTGTGGAAGCCTAACTATCAATTGTTGATGTTTTTCCCCCCTATCAGGGACAAGGTGAGAAGATGAAAATCTATCCACTACAAGATGTGTCAATAATTGAGAGTGAATACGTCAATATGACTTACATATCTTCTTGACTATTGATTACCGTCGCCAAGAAGTCATCCACCCTTAGTGTTTCTTTACTCTTACAGTTGTCTTACGTTTAAAACACCTATATGAAGGATGATTATGATGTCTACAATGCTCGCAAGTGTTATCACATGAATTTGTTCAGAGTCGCAGGTGACAGCCATGAGCACAGGGGAACATGCGAGTGCAGTTTTCCATGGCAAAGATTCCATATGCATTTCGATTTAGTGCCATCTCTAAACGCGGTTGGAAGGATTCCATAGTTGGCAGGAAGATAAATCTTTGGTGGGGGCGCTAAAATATTCGACGCACCCAGATCGCAGATCACGATCGGATCAACGACCACCAATCATTTTAGCGCCACAAGTTGCATGGGTGTTAAAATCCAAAGGTGGGACGAAATCCAAACCACGGTATTGCAGGGAGGCTACATGGTGGAAGATGGTGCATTTTAGGCCCGAAAGCGGTGTGGGTCCAAACCTCTTTCGACATCCCCAAAATCACATCCGCGTATAATGTCATATCCAACAGCAACACGTGGTTGCCCGCTAGTCTTCTAGTCGTGCTCTGATCCTGAGGAGGATTCAATTAATGAACAAGGACTGGTAGTTGAAACCTTGGCTCGGTCCATAAATAGAAAGCATGGAAGCTATGGCCAAGGAGACAGAACTACCAGCCCAAGGTACCACGATGGACGGTTTCTTCTTGCAGGCCCATACTGATCTGAGCTTGTGTCTGACATGAGGAAACATGCACATTCTGACAAAATGATGCACAGACGAAAATCCCTGGATGGGATGGCCAGATGAATCTCCTAGCGGTTGTTCATTGATCTGAGTATAAATAGATTAGTTCAAGATTTTGTTATGGTCATCGAATGGTTGAGCAGAGCTACCTATTTTGTAATATTTTGATACTAGAGTTGTTCTCTGGTTATGTAAGAGACCTAAGACTTTCTCAGCAATAGAAGTCAGCTTCTTTCATCATCTTGTTTACTGTTGTGTTGAAACACTTGTGCATGGATGATCCAGACGAGTTGTTGCAGTTGTGTTGTAATGGAGGTTTGATTATAATGTTCTTGTGACCTGTTTCAGTATTCCCTTTCATTGTCTTGTTTTCTCTTATGTTGAAATGCTCGTACATGGATGATCCAGACGAGTTATTGTAGTTGTATTGTAATGGAGGTTTGATTATAATACTGCTATGATATATTTCAGTGTCTTAAACTTGAGTTCAAGAGTGCTCTTGTGCCTGAGTTTTTCTTCACCACACTACTTGAAGGTCGGATGCTCATGACAGACTTGTCCACCTTTCTCACTAAGTCTTCCTTCTGCTCACCTTTAGTGCAAGATACCAGATACAAAAAATATGCAGAACAGAAATAAAATGCTAGAAATGACAAAATGACAGTAAAATATCCAACATAATCTCCACAATAACATAGAAATGATATAAGAACAGCAATAGAAATAGCACTTTGACTTAGAAAGCAATGTTCACAGGCCTCTTCGAGGGGGAAACCTCCAATCGAGAAGCGCTCTGTTACAATAATCTCCCAGCTAGGGTTTTCATACCCTTGACCCTTATTTATATAAAATGTCTATCAAGAGAAGCATCTAGAGGAAGATCCTTCTAGAAGTGGAATATTCTATTAGGTCTTCTTACATCCGCCTTATTCTATTTTATTGAAAGGCCTTATTAATATTGACCTTTATTACATCTGAATTTATTAATCTACCTATGTGCGGGTTAGGACCCTAACATGTCCGCCCCCTTAAAAACAGCCTTGTCCTTAAGGCTTTAGATGAGGAAACTGCTCCAGAATGGTAGTTGGTTCCCAAGTGGCATCTGCTGGATTCGTATCTTTCCACTGGACTAGCACTTCCTTGATGGTTCGTTGACATAGGCGACGCTCACGCTGGTCCAAAACTTCTTCTGGATGTAGCCAAATGGATCCTTCTTCAGCTAACTTAGGAAGGTTGGTTTGCATTTGGCACCGAGTTCCAATCACCTTCTTTAAGCATGAAACATGGAAAAATGGATGTAGCTTCGACTGATTGGGCAGAGCTAACTGATATGCGACTTGTCCCACACGTTTGAGAACTGTATAAGGACCATAAAATTTGGATGCTAGCTTCTGACAATGCTCGGCCTTGAGGGAAGTTTGCTTGTATGGTTGCAATCACAGAAACACCTAACCCCTTCTGCAAATTGATGTTCAGAGCGACCTTGATCTGCTTGTTGCTTCATGCGATTTTGTGCCATGATGAAGTTCTCTTTAAGGGTACGAAGAATATCCTCTCGAACTGTAAGTGTTTGGTCAACCGCCTGGACCTTCGAGGTACCCGGTAAGTATGAAAGAACTGAAGGTGGCTTCTATCCATATACTGCTTCAAAAGGAGTCATGCAAGTAGATGTATGGTAGGAAGTGTTGTACCACCATTCAGCTAGGGGTAGCCATTGAACCCACTGATGCTGTTTTTCAGAAGAAAAACACCTCAGATATGTTTCCAAACACTTGTTGACAACTTCCATTTGACCATCAGTCTGGGGATGATAAGTTGTGCTGAGATGCAATTGGGTGCCCTGGAGCTTAAACAGTTCTTTCCAAAAATTGCTTGTGAAAGTTGGGTCACGATCAAAAACAATAGAGTGCGGCATGCCATGAAGCTCGAAGACCTGGTCCATGAAAAGTTGAGCCATCATGGATGCAGTAAATGGGTGCTGAAGAGTGCAGAAATGAGAATACTTGGAAAGGCAATCCACAACCACCATTATGGCTGATTTATTCCCTGATTTGGGTAAGCCAATAATAAAGTCCATAGAGACATCCTTCCAAATAGCCGGTGGAATCGAAAGTGATTGTAGTGTGCCCGGAGATTTGACTGTTTCTCCCTTGTTGCGTTGACACACCTCACATTCAGCTACAAAATTACGGATGTCCTGTTTCATACCATCCCAAAAAAAAGAACGTTTGACTCGGTCATATGTTTTGGTGAACCTTGAGTGCCCCGTTGTGGGTGTAGCATGAAGCTCAAAAAGTACCGTGGATTTAAGCTTTGATTGTTTACTTAAATACAAATGGCCTTTGTATCGAAGCTCATCATGTAGCCAAGAGTACCCTGGGGGAGTCGGAGCCTTGCTCTGCAATTACTGGATCAGATGCAAACTTTTGGGGTCTTGAAGCCATTCCTGTCACACAACTTGGAGCCAATCGGGTACAATGAAGGAAAGAGAAAAAAGGGATCCTTCTTCTTCATATTTTCGGGATAGTGCATCTGCCACTACATTGTCTTTTCCCTTCTTGTAAATGATCTCATAATCATAACCAAAGAGCTTAGTCACCCATTTTTGTTGCTCCTAGGAGGAAATGCGTTGTTACAGAAAGTACTTGAGGCTTTGATGGTTGATCTTGATTTGGAAGCGTTGTCCCAAGAGATAAGGGCGCCACAGCTCAACGACATGTAGAATAGCCAACATTTCCTTTTCATAAATGGGTTTGCCCAGATTCCTTTCAGACAGTTGCTTGCTGGTGAAGGCCAAAGGTCGACCCTCTTGCATAAGGACAACATCGATTCCTTTCCCTGAGGCATCACATTCCAACACAAAGGTCTTTGTGAAATCGGGAAGGGCCAGAACCAGAGTGGTGCACATGGTCATCTTCAAGGTTTGAAAAGCTTGAGCAGCAGCTCGAGTCCAAGTGAAAAAGTTCTTTTTTAGGAGAGCAGTGAAAGGTGCTGCAGTCTTTCCATAGTTCTTAACAAACTTGTGATAATACCCTGTTAAGCCCAGAAATCCATGCAAGATTTTGAGAGTCTTTGGGTGCGGCCAATCTTGCATAGCTTCAATCTTTTTCAGATCCACCCTAACGCCATCCTTGCCAACCAAATGACCCAAGTATTCTACTTCTGAGGCACCAAAAGCACATTTAGACTGTTTCAGGAAAAGTTGGTGCTGGGAGAGGAGATGGAGAACTTGATCCACGTGAGTAAGATGGTCAGTCCAGGT
>JASDQU010194517.1:5302-19787 GCA_032191745.1 Picea mariana | reverse complement strand
CCCATGGAAGGCGTATGTCACGTTGAAAGTGATGGGACTGAAAGGTATGGGAATGGGAGGAAGTTTCGCCTTCATTCTTTGGATGTGCTTCAGAGAAATGGTCATATGTAGGGATCTTCAATTTGGTGTAGAGTGTTGTAAAGACAGTTTCAATCCAGGTGGTAAGTTCTTGTTTGACTTCCTCCATTGAGGACCACATGGTTGTATTTATGGTAGCATTGATGGATGAATCGATGGAGGCAACAGTAGCACTGATTTGTTTTACTTCATTTTGGGTTTCTAGGAAACTAGATTGCATGGTGTTGAAGCGAGCTTCCAAGTCTTGGCTACGGGTATGGGCCATGAGGATGGGTGAGCTAAAAAGGGGGGGGCAGGGTCAAAAATTTTGTCCAAAAATGATATGGATGGAAGTGATAAGGGCGGGGAGATGAATCCAATGGAATAGGTCTCAAATAATGGTGAAAAATTTTCCAGACTTTTTTTTTTTTTTAACACCTGCGTAGTTATACTTTGGTCTGAAGAATACTGCAGTGATGAAATCCCCAAATGTTTAACCAGAAAGAGATGTGTATTTACTTGGCAACCCGAACACAGTTGCGCGGCAATAGATCTGGTATGTTTTTAATTCGTTTATGTTTNTGCTATAGCTCTCTGATATACGTGCGGGGTCCAACAGTAGTACTCGACCCAATATCTCAGGGCACTAACTAAGGAAGATAGACCGTACCCTTAGCCATACTACCCGACTACCCAGGTACTAGAGAGTATCTTCCCGAGTGTTGTTCTTGGTGACACTATAGCAGTCTGGCGGCCGATAGGTTTATCTAAAGAGGGCTTCAGAAAATCTAGGTCGATCCGTACACAGGTGTTGTCTGATGCGCTGCCACTCGAAGGGGTACCAATAGGGGTTACAAGGGTGGCCAACAGATGTGCGCTTAAGAACCACTTGTATTTCCTGCATGTATGAATCCCTCGATCGTGGGTTTATGCGCATAACGATAGATCTTTGTGGTTTAAAGACGTCGAAATACGTCTCTACCTTGAAAACAAAATCCCCACAATTTATGCCAAGGAAAGTGCTCTGATACCACTTGCAAGATACCAAATATAAAAAATATGCAGAACAAAAATAAAATGCTAGAAATGATAGAATAACAGTAAAATATTCAGCATAATCTCCACAATAACACATAAATGATATAAGAACAGCAATAGAAATAACACTTTGATTCAGAAAGCAATGTTCACGGGCCTCTTCGAGTGGGCAACCTCCAATCGAGCAGTGCTCTGTTACAATAATCTCTCAGCTAGGGTTTTCATACCCTCAACCCTTATTTATACAAAATGCCTATCAAGAGAAGCATCTAGAGGAAGATCCTTCTAGAAGCGGAAGCTTCTATTAGGTCTTCTTACATCCGCCTTATTCTATTTTTTTGAAATCCATTATTAATATTGACCTTTATTACATCTGAATATATTAATCTACCTATGTGCGGGTTAGGACCCTAACATTTAGCCTTAACCACTGACTGAGTTTAATGAGGACCTCATTTCTTTATGCATTGCTTGTCCAGTTTCTGTGTTAAGACATTCTCGTATTAAGATTTGTCCATTTGACCTCCACTCATAAGCCTACCTCCACAAACATTTTGATGGGTATTGGGCTTATCCTCTTGCAATCTGAGGGTAACTCTCACTGCTAACAGCAAGGATGAAGATTGAAACATCGATCTTCCATGTGGCCAACTCCCTGACAATGTTGGCATATCAAAATCCGTTCTTGAACTGGAGCATGTGGTTGTGAACTCTCTTGGAGGAGTCCAACACTTTGGAACTGGATCAGTTTGGTGTAATCCAGATTATGAAAGGTGGCATCTTTTTCATATTCAATACATGTTCTATGCTTGTTATTTCTGATTTCTTCCCAAGGTTTGATGATCCACTTGGAAAGAGGAAGTTGAACTTCTAAAGTTGTTTTCCTAAGTGGTTGTTGCGCTAGATGTTGGTGTGAATCGGCCTCATCATTTTATTCATCTTTGAAAAGAGGATTTTGAACAAGGACAGGTTCAAAATGTTGTCACAAATTATGTCGCTCAAGTGCATCATGAATAAGATGAGTCTGAGTTTGCAGCAGTGCTGCTTTCACTTGCGAAACTTGTAGGCACGTTACAACATACTGCAAAGTGGTCTTTTCAATGATGATTGTATTGTCCACAAAGGACACTATTAAAGTGTTCAAAAACTCTCGCACTTCCTCAACTCCAGCCATTTAAACATAGATCTAGATGTGAGAGGTTTCTTGCAACTCCACCCTGAATTTACAATTTACAATGCAAACTCAACTACATAGTGAGCAAATAAAGGGTGTCGTATTCTATCGAAAATGCACCGGTTTCCAAGAAAAATACAAGTAAACCTACAAAGAAAAACTATTTGTAGGCTACCTTGATTTGTGGAATTGAATGTGTTGTTTGATGTGAGTGAAACTGCCAACAAGCTACTAACGTGCTCTTGAACCCTTCTTGGAAGGCTGAATGTTCTTAAAAGTGATCACTGCTTTGGTTGCCAAAACTTAAAGATTTGAGGGTGTTCATATCAAGAGGCCAACTCTTCCGCAGAACAAAATCCACAAGTATGCTTCAATAAAATCGATTGCAGGAAAAAATCCCATAACAGCGTGAGATCGAGAGGTAGTAATGAAAGCTTTCCAAACACCCTTCCTGACTTATTGTGTTGTTCTTACAATTGTGTAAGTTTCAACGCCTTTTCATTTCAAGATAGCCAAAGAAAATATGACCATGGCGCTTCAGCTTGGAGCCGAAACCTGATTGCCAGCCTTGTCGAGCCAACACAACTCTCGTCCAAGTATTCAAACAATTTGGTCTCTCTGTCAGAGATATGGTGGCTCTCTTGGGCTTTCACGCGGTTAGAAAAGTGCGGATATAGCCAACAGGTATTATAACTAGAGCGGAAAAGGCGAGGCCGAGCTACAATCGAGCTGAGATATAAGGAATTTTGATGCCACTCCGTCAGTTTTCAATAATCAGTACTTCAAAGACTTGGAGAATGTGATCCGGTGTTGAGAATCGTAGAAAATTCAACCGCGAGCTTCAGAGGAATAAACAAAGCGATTTCGCATCAATGAGAAATAACGATAAGAGGCGGCAACATTAAGTATTCACTGGTTTGAAATTGCATAGATGGTGGTCTTTCGAATCCACTAGTTCGAAAATGCAGAGATGGAGGTCGTGAGATTCCTTTGGCCACTCGAATTCTATCACCAGTCGTAGGTATGCATGGATCGAGTGCAACGATGGGGACGAGAGTGTGTAGGCTCATCAAACGACTATATGGACCGGGCGTAGGTTTTCCACAGGCAGCACATGATTCAGTTGAAGGGAATGGGAACAGAAAATATGAGTTCCTCTTGTATCCGTAAGAATAATTCCTCGACCTCTTCAATCACAATGCCCAGCCATCCAGGGTTGTTCGGAATACTGTGCATGTGAAGGGAATCCATACGAAATCTCTTCTATGGTCGGTCTGGAAACAATAAATGAGGAAGAAACTCTAGCACGTATCTCTCCTCTGCTTGTCTGGAATGGTAGTATGAAAACCAGAAATTACACGTCGACTGGAACGATCTGTTGGAACGCAGACTGACTAGCAAAGAGAAATAGAATCGCTAGAGAAGCAGAGGGACGTTTTCTGCAAGCGAGGGAAGAGGAAACGCCTAGAAAAACAATGGACAGACTTGCATATGGGCGCTCAGAGAATCGTTTCTACAGAGTGTTTATGTCTGTGAAAGAAAACTCCCAAGGGAATTAGGCATTTTTCAACAAATGGCCACTTATTGGCCACTTATTTCATGTCTAAAATATTATAGGTTTTGATACTACTGTAAAATATTATAGGGTTTGATACTACTGTAATACTTTAGGCTTTGATACTACTGTAAAATATTATAGGGTTTGATACTACTGTAATACTTTAAAATATTATAGGCTTTGATACTACTGTAAAATATTATAGGGTTTGATACTACTGTAATACTGTAAAATATTATAGGCTTTGATACTACTGTAATGTTAGACACACTTATAAAAATAAAACACTTATAAAAATAAAACTTTTCATTCATTTTATTAATGGATATAATATATATATAGAATTTGGATTTTCATTCTATAAGTTTTGATATTACTGTAATGTTAGACACACTTATAAAAATAAAACCTGTAATCCATTTTATTAATGAATATGATACATATATAAAATTTGGATTTTCATTCAAGGTATTTAGAGCTTTAACTTTATATTTTGATTTTTCATATTACATGAAATTCTTACCCCTAAAAATTAAGTTTCCAACACCTGTTGGATGTTGTAATCCAATCATATTCATAACTACACCTAAGATACCTACTTCATCTCATGTAAAACAACCTTATGTGAAGTCACTACTTACAAAGAAGATGGCATATACAAGAAACTTTCATTTAATGATATCAATAAACATGTTATAATATAAATGAATAATGATAATAATTATATTTTCTTAAATGTTAAGTCTAATTTGTTTTTCTGTTTCTTTTAATACTTGGTAGATTTACATGTAATTTATATAATGCATTTATATAAAATACAAATTTCAAGTTTTAACATGAAAAATCATATTAATGCTATAACTTGTGAAGATTTTTTATAATTATTATCTATATAATATAATAAAGATTATCATTATAATAACACATATTTTTTATGATGTAATTAAATTTTATAATAATATATATTTTTTATTTCCAAACCAAAAAAAGATTTTAATGTATTTTAATAAATGTTTCTTTAATATATTCTAAAGAATTTATTAAAAAAATATTATCTTTTTATCCTATTATCTTAAAGATTCAATGATTTGTATATTAATTTATTAGACTAGTTGAACATTAGACATTTCTTTATAATAAAATTATATAATCTAATCAAATTCATAACTACACCAAACATAAAATTTACTACACATTTTTTTATAATAAAATAATCTAATCATATTTATAACTACACCAAATATAAATTCTACTCTTCATCTCATATAAAAATGTAAAATAACATGGTATATAACAACTTTTATAACTATAATGATCTCATATAAAATAACCTCTCACTTCAAGATTATATAAAAAAGCTCCCACTTGCATTGAACTTCCATTAAAGTATATCAAGAAAGATGTTATAATATAAACAAATAATAACAATAATTATTCTTAACATACACTAAAACTTTTACTTCCATTAAAATATATCACAAACATGCTATCCCATAATATGAACATATAAGTGCAATAATTGTACTTCTTAACCAGTTTGTCTAATTT
This sequence comes from Picea mariana, assembly GCA_032191745.1. Classification (NCBI taxonomy): domain Eukaryota; kingdom Viridiplantae; phylum Streptophyta; class Pinopsida; order Pinales; family Pinaceae; genus Picea; species Picea mariana. Next base: position 14,412 of record JASDQU010194517.1, on the reverse strand, counting down.
GTTTTTTTCCTTTTTTTTTATAAATCTAAGTTTAAATAATGCTTATAACCATAATTTCTAATTTATTTTTTTCCTTCTCTTATACATTTAGGTTTAAATAATGCTTTTATGTAATTTAGTTGCAAAAGTTTGCAAATATATATTTTTAAAAGCATATTAATTTTAGAATTTTTCAATTTTTATTTAAAATTTTGATATTTTATTAGGAATAATTGTCCAATATTATACCCAATATTCTATTAGAAAAAGGCATAGGCCTTTGTCCTGGATGAGTAATTTAAATAATTTAAAGGAATTCATAAAATCACATTTCACATTAATAATTACTCTATTTTTTTTTATGTCCTAGGTTGTCCAATGTTATCCTAAAGGACTACGCCTTTGTCCTAGATGAGTACTTTAATAATGAAAAAGGAAAAATCCAGACAAAGGTACTATACCTTTGTCGGTTGAATAATTGAAGAGATGGTTGAATAATTGAAGAGAAAGGAATATTATCGTAAGGAATCCATGGAGAAAAGGACTATGCCTTTGTCTCATTTGGGTCAACGCCTTTGTTCTAGATGGGTACTTTAAAAAAGAAGCGGGAAGAATAGGACTAGATCTTTGTTCTAGTTGGATATTTTAGAATAGAAAGGAATGTTATCGTAAGGAATCCACTAAAGAAAGGACTACGCCTTTGTCATGGTACTTCAGAAAAAGAAAAAGGAATTTACCTTTGGAAACTCGTTGAGAAAGGACTACGATATTGTTCTAGTTGGGTACGATTTTGTTCCAGCAGGGGACATAATGTGGTAAATAACAAGACCATTTTGGACTTACATAGACTTTTGCAAAGATTCTGATGCCTTTAGCCATTATATATATACACTAAAAATCATGCAAACCTTGTTGTAGTAATATTGGAAGCTTGTAGCAGTAATATTGGAAGCTTGTTGCCAAGGAATGAGGAAAGGAGACAAATTGAAGGCAGCCATGAAGATGGTAGCCACGCCTTCCAACGTTGGAGGAGCTCGTTATTTGAGCAAAGAAAATACCACTGTTTTACCTTCGGGTCTTCCTTCTAGCAGGTGGTATATGATTTTTATAGTTTTGTTATATTATTGAGTAGAATAATTGATATTTATATATTTTTAAATTGTTGTTAATATATATATTGATTGACACCTGAGTTATTATAAGTTTTTTTACTATACATGCAGTGTGATTTTGAAAAGTGAAGCAGAAGAACGATCAATAAATGATATAAAAATTTACAATCGAGTGACGGATGAAATCATTGAGTTTGATGATGGCGATGAGAAAAGTTTGTGGATGCCTCATCCAGTGACAGGGATCTTCGTTCCACAACAAGACGCTCTGCATGCAACTCTCGGGAAGGGCGAGATATCTGTTAAGAACTCCCAGGGAGAACCTGGAAAAAAATAGATATTATATACACCTTTACAATGGATTATCATATTTTAGTGCTGTAGATTTTATCATTTTAACTATGTAGCTTGACACTACTCCTATATATTTAACTATGTAGCTTGACAGAACTCTTATATATTTGCTTATAATACATATATATTACTTTGCATTTATATCATTTACCACTTGCATGCTTGGTATGATTTCAAACATCAAACATATTATAATATTGGTGTCTTTTTACTTTTGAAATTAGATGGAAAAAATTTTAATTTAAATGTTTTATGAATGGGTTTTTTTGGATCCTTTAAAATAAAAGGTTTAAAATAAATAAATTTTGTTAATTTTTTTATAAAAAGAAATATTTTAAAGTCATAAAATTTTAAATAATAATTTTTAATATATATTATTTTTCATTTATATTATTTACCACATATATATTTGATATGATTTCAAACATACTGTAATATTGGTGTCTTTTCACTTGTAAAATTAGATGGAAAATTTTGTAATTTGCATGCTTGGTATGATTTCAAACATACTATAATATTGGTGTCTTTTCACTTGTGAAATTAGATAGAAAATTTTGTAATTTAAATGTTTTATGAATGAAAAATTTGTAATTTAAATATTTATGAATGAGTTTTTTTTAGATTCTTTAAAATAATTCTGATGAATATATTTTGTTAAATTTTTTATAAAAAGAAATATTTTAAAGCCATGGAATTTTAAATAATAATTTTTAATATATATTATTTTGTATTTATATTATTTACCACTTGCATGTTTGGTATGATTTCAAACATACTAAATATTGTGTCTTTTCACTTTTAAATTTAGATGGAAAAAATTGTAATTTAAATGTTTTATGAATGAGTTTTTTTAAATCCTTTAAAATAAAGGTTTCAGATGAATATATTTTGTTATATTTTTTATAAAAAGAAATATTTTGAAGCCATGGAATTTTAAATAATAATTTTTAATATTGTAAAATCAATATTTTAGAAAATTTAACTTTTTTCAATAAAAGTAAAAAAAAATGTAATTTAATGTAATTTAATGTTTTTTTATCTAATTAAATATATTATGGTAATTTATTTAGTTTTATGAATTATCTTAAATCATCATAAAATGGATGGTTTTCAACCATTTTTTAAAAAATAAATAAATTATTATAATAATTTATTATTATTATCCTTTTAAATATAAATAATAATAATGGTAAGTATGCATTTTAGTATTAAATATATTTGTTTTCCATTTTAGTAGTGTAGTAATTTTTATTTTTTTTAATCATAAAAAGTATCATAAAATCATCATCACAAATATTTAATAAATTTATGTAACAAGTATCATAAAATCATCATTACAAATATTTAATAAATTTATGTAAAAGTAGTAAAGTGAATTTATATGGTTAATTTAGATGGAACGAACGTGGAAGTGGGGGAAGTAATTCTCAACGACGCAGGTAATGGTTTGCATGGTACTTTCTTCCATGCAGAGCATGTGGTTCTAGTGTTCGAACTCCAAGGCCACATGGCAGACGTGGAGCACAGAACCCTTCTCATGGGACAGCATCTGGACCTGCTCCTTGACGCATACTCCAATGCTCCAGCAAAGAGGAAGTGCCCTCTCTGTCCGCAGGCATTCACCATCCCAGCTGGGTCCACGTGGCAGACAAGCAAGGGCGACGGGTTACCGGGTATCTAGGTTCTTCTATGCTAGTTTGTTTATTTGTTTAATCATGCTACTGTTACATGTACACTTGAACTGTTACATGTACACTTGAACTATAGCCATCTGTCCTGGTTTCCTCGGGGCAGGACAAAGGGAAAAACAGTTTTCCAAACCATGTTGGTTTCTCTGGTAAAACCAGAGCATTTTTGGTGGCTCAGACCTATATCTCTGTACATTTTGTCAAAATTTCTTTCATAACTTAATATAGCAGGTTCTACTTTTTTACTAAAAAAAAAAAAGAATTTATATGGTTAATGTTTACATCATTATATGTAAACTTAAAAAATTATGATACATAAATGGGTACTTAATATAAAAACAACTGATAAAGAAGCATGTGCATTTATATAGTGAAATAGAAAGAAATATTTTATAAATATAAAATTTATATTAAAATATTGTTATAATGCAAATATAAATATTTAACAGTAAAAAAAATTGTATTTTTATATATTTATATTTGCATAAATTGTGAGTTTTAAATTTTGATAAATTGAATAAGTTTAACTAAGTTAAATTTATTTTTAATGATTTAAAATTTTAAATTTAAAGATATTTAATATTAAGTTAAATTTATTTTTAATGATTTAAAATTTTAAATTTAAAGATATTTAATATAAAATTTGGATGAATCTTTTATTCATTTTTATTATTTTAAATATAATAAGTAATATTATTTAAAAAAATTATGTTGAATTTTAAAATTTATTTATGAATAATTATTTCTAATAATTTTATTTAAATTATAATTTTATAGGTTTTACAACAACTTATTAATCATATATAATTTTATTTGCAAAATATTGTTTGGAGGGATGAAGCACTAGATAATAGATTGGTTAAATTTTAAAAATGTATCATAAATTGGTTAAAAGTATGGGAAAGATTAATTTCTACAAATTTCCAATAACACAAAAAAGAAATTCAAATAATTTTAAAACTTTTAATCAATAAATGTGTACTTCATATTATATAAATTTATAAATTTTTAATAAAAGTTTTAATAATAATAAAATAAATTATAAAAATTCAAATAATTTTGAAATTTTTAATTATTAAATATGTATTTTATTTTTATAAATTTTTAATAAATTTAAAATTTATATAAAATTATGTAATTTAATAATAATTTAATAAAAATATATATATTTATAAATTTTATAGTTATAAATTATTGATTAATCATTTTATTTTGTTTTCCTTATGAGAGTGTTTTTAATATATTTTTATTTGCACTTTGTAGGGGTGTGGATTAGTCCCTTCCACTCATATTAAAATAAAAAAATATTTATAAATTTTATGAGTTATATAACAATCTATTAATCATTTTTTGTTTAGGAGAGTGTTTTTAAGAGATTTTTACGAGTCTCTTGTGGAGAAGTACAAGTTATATGGTTTGGGATTTAGTTTCCATTCATATATGTTCAAATCATATGGAATGACTTTGATAATATTAGTGTGGGGAATTTGTACATATAACATTTATTTTATAAATTTTTTTAAAAAGAAAATTATTTAAATATAAAAGATAAAATACTTATTATTTCTTATATCATAAATATCTATTTTTAATCGATTGTATTTTATTTAGTTAAATATACAATATAAATTATATTATATTTTTAATATCAATTATATTTTTATAATTTATTTTATATTTATAATTATATTAAAAATGTGATTTTGTTTCTAAATTCAATTATTTTGAATATTTAAAAATAATTATTAATATATTACTTTAAAAATAATAATTTATAAATATTTATGAAATTAATATTTACAATATCAAATACTCTTAAGGTTATTGAATTTTTAGGATTTCTTTTGGTAAGATGACCAAAATTCAAAACTTCAGATATTAGTTGTTTCTATTAGTTGTTTCTTAAACTAGAGACTAATCCTTCAAGTAACTAACACAACAAACAAACAAAAAATAATATTTACAATATAAATATATATAAATTTATAATTAAATACTTAATATCAATCTTAATATGATAAAAAAATAATATTCATATTACAAATCTATACAAACTTATAATTAAATACTTAATATCAATTTTAATATGTTTTATTTAATTGAATTTTTAATAAAATTATATTACAGTAATTATTTTAAATATAGTAATTAACATAAAAATAAAAATAAATGTTTATTTTAAGAAGATAGATAAAATAATATGTATTTATTTGAATTTCATTTTTCTTAATAAATATAATAATTAAATTAAATTATACTAAAAAAATATTAATGAGAGTTCATAGGTTATCATATTAATAATCACAAAACTATAATTATAATTAGAGTGTGAGTAATAGGAATAATTATAAAAATATATATAATAATGTGTAATTATAATAAAATCTAATTTATGTGTTTTTTAAAGTCTCTTTGTTGTTAGGGATTTAAATGTTAGAATATATATTTGTAACTATTTTAGAAAAAATATGGAGTTAGCAAATGAATTCTATGAAAGAAGGTTGAAATTTTGTATAAGAATAATTTTCGTCAATTGTTTTTTAAACATCAACGTACTATTATGCTCTTCAGCTTAGATATAACATTTTGTTAATATAAATCAATTATTTATGTTTAAAAAATTATAATAAAATCTAATAATTGAGTAGACTAGTAACAACTTTCCACTTCACTCATTATTCATTGCACCCACTCTCATGAAGATGGAAGTGGAAGGTGAAGTTATGAAATGAACTCCACCTCCTACCCATGGTGATAAAGTAGAAAGAATAATTTCACCCTCCATGCCCACCCTCCACACCTATTCTCTAAATGTGTCCACAACTTCACCCCACCCTTCTTCAAGGAGTGAAGTTGCACCTAATTTTCCTTTACATAGCTTCACCCCTAAAAGGAGTGTGGGATGATTTTTTTTGCAAAATTTGAGGTGTACAATTCACTTCCCACACCCATGTTCTTCCACCTTGATGAGGGTGATGGTTTGGGGTGAAGTTATGCAAAATAAGTGTGAGTGTGGGCGTTGAAGTTTACATCCAAAAATTTGCAAAAAAAACATCCCTAAGGTGGGGTTGGAGTTGAAGTTGTGATGCCCTTATGGGGGTGTCTTTTTTGGGTGAATTTATGAAAAAAAAGGATGAGTATGGAAGGTAAAGTTTATATCTTAAAATTTGTAAAATTTCACCTCTACACTCATCCCAAAGTTTGCACATCTAAATATGAATGTAAAATTATAATAAAATCCAATAGTTAAATAAAATCACTAAACACAATTATAACATTATATAGTAGCTAAATATATGAGAACATAAATGATAATAAATACAAGAATCCAAATGATACTTCTCTTGGCACTACTATATACAAGTACATCAATATATATAAAGTGAGTAAATGAGAACATAGTTAATATTATGAAACATTTATTTACACAACTTTTCCCAGGACTACTACACCTTCGTCCTTATTCTCATGAAACTATGATAGTATACAATTATAATAAAATCCATTAAACCAGTAAAACATTTGATATTGGGTATTACTAAATGTAACAAGGGTTGCATAGCAGCTCATAATTGGAAAATATACTCTCATGAAACTATGATAGTACACAATTATAATAAAATCCATTAAACTAGTAAAACATTTGATATTGGGTATTACTAAATGTAACAAGGGTTGCATGGCAACTCTGATTGGAAAATATATGTTGAACAATGAAACTTAATATAACTAGATGTATAGAAATTGAATTGTCTTTGTCAAAAAGATAATTCATATAATAAAGAAAAATAGCATTATTGTTTATGCTATAGTAAAAACAACTAACATAAAACTTTGTAAAAATAAGCAACAAAACAAATTGTTCAATGTGGAGTAAAACTTAGTAAATAAGTGAAATGATCAATGAAGAGGTTAGCGTATGTAGGAAACAATTTAAAGTATTTGGCATAAAAACATTTAGAATCAAACTTTGTAAAAATAAGAAAAAAAGGTAAAGTGTTTAATGTGGAGCAAAATTTGGTAAATAAATAAATGAAGTATTGAATGGGGAGGTTAGCATATGCTTTAAGCAATGTAAATAAGTGAAGTGTTCAACGATATCTTATGCAAGAAGCAATGTAAAATGTTTGGAAGCTAGGATGGATAGTTGTCCATGTTATCAATAGAAGAATAATGTTATGCATATGTTTAACAAAATGTTTTTTACTTATATAAGTATATTAAAATTTAAAGTTAATTATTTATTTAATAAAAGTTGAGTATACATATTTAGCATAGTATAAAAATGATTTTTTTAATTTTTTAATAAATATAATCCATATTGTATTATACATCTTCAACTTATATTCTCCACAGATATAGCTTATGCAACTCTGCACAAGTTTGAGAGGTATATCCCTACACATATAAATCGGTCAATATATATATATATATATATATGAAAACAAATAGTCTCACTTACAGGGTAGAAGCTTTGGAAACTCAGATGGTATGGGAACTTCACCTTAGCAAGCTTTGGAAACTAAGATGGTATGGGAAATTTGAGACTCGTATATGCACCACTTTGAAACTTGTACAAGCATTATGCACCACTTTGAAACTTGTACAAGCATTTGGTTGTTCCGTACATGCACCAGTTTTTAACTCTTATATGTACATGTTCCAAAGTTAAACTATGTGAAAAAAACTAATAAACTAATAAGTGAAATGTTCAATAGGGAAATTTAGATTAGGATCTGTAAAAACCAATGCAAATAATGTGCACATTAAAATTGTTGAAAGCAAGGCATGTGCCCTGAAAGTCCACATATGAATATCGTTAACACAATCAAGATAATTTAAAGCATTGTGCAGATAATCGATAGTACTCATACTCCTGCAATTAACAACTTCACATTTTTAATAGTTCACAAAATGCTTTTATGTATATACTTAACTAAAAAAATATTATTAAATATATATATATATATGGGATAGATATTTGTTGAGAACAGACATCGTTATGTCCTCGGGCATATCCTCAGTACAAGAAAGCTCTAATGTAATTTGAACCTTTATACCGATAATTCATAATAATCACCTTCCTACACTCCCTCACTTAGCAACTCCACGCATAGGAGATAATCGACTGCAATTTCATTTGTAAACATTTTGAATTCTTTACAACCAAAACATTTTACATAAAATTTTGTTTTGTAAATAAGTGAAGTGTTGGACATATATACACCATACATCCAACAAAATCTATCTTGAACCCTTGTAGTGTTGATTCATATGGTTCATAATCGTGTTTTTCGATAATTTGCAACTTCATATTTCTATGTAATTTGCATGATAACTAAATGATTTATAACAATCTCATTTTCTAAGTTTGCAACACTCAATCTAGAGACTTGTATTTATTTAAAAAACAATATTTATTATAAAAAAATAACTATATAAAATAAATATTAAAAAACAATTAGCCAAGTAATATTGATTCATATGTTTCATAATCGTGTTTTTCTATAATTTGCAACTTCATATTTCTATGTAATTTGCATGATAACTAAATGATTTGTAACAATCGCATTTTCTAAGTTTGCAACACTCAATCTAGAGACTTGTATTTATTCTAAGAAACAATATTTATTATAAAAAAATAACTATATAAAATAAATATTAAAAAACAATTAGCCAAGGAATGAGCTAGGGAGACAAATTGAAGGCAGCGAGGAAGATGGTGGCCACGCCTTCCAACGTTGGAGGAGCTCGTCATTTGAGCAACGAAAATGCCATTGTTTTACCTAAGTTCTTCCTTCTAGCAGTGGTACATATTTTTATAGTTTTATTATATTATTGAGTGGAATAAGTGATATTTCTATATTTTAAAATTGTTTTTACAATGTACATATATTTATATGTATTGGTTGACACTTAACTTACGATAGCTTTGTCTAATATATAAATATTAATATTAATATATAAATGCAATGTG
>JASDQU010194516.1:19329-33765 GCA_032191745.1 Picea mariana | reverse complement strand
ATATCATGGGCTAGAATGAAACATAAGTCTGTTTCACTCAGCACTGCAGAAGTAGAGTATATTGCAGCTTGTGATTCTTGTACAAAAGTAGTGTGGCTCCATAAGTCAATTTCTAGACTATTTGATCAGGTGTTGGATTTGATTGTGATATATTGTGACAATCAGAGTTGTTTGAAGCTTTTAGAGAACTCGGTGTTCCATGACGGGTCGAAGCACATTGAGATCAAGTATTATTTTCTCCATGATAGAGTCCAAAGGGGAGAAGTGGTTCTCCAATATATCTCCTTAGATGAGTAGATAACAGATATTTTGGTAAATCCTCTGTCCAAGATAAAAAAAAAATCACACTTAAGGGACAATTTGGTACTCGTGGAGATGACTTCCTTATTGGAAAATGAAGAGATTGCTCCCGGGTTGGGAGGGAGCACTGATATGTTATTGATTTATGGGAAATCATTTTTCTAGTTCATAAAATGGTCCAGGTTGGGAAGTCCCCTTCCAGTCCAGAAAGTGGCTCAAGATTTTTTATGGACATGAATTTTTCAGTTCGGAAAATGGTCCAGATCGGACAATCATTTTCATAATGAAAATGGTATGATAGATTGTTGATGTACCATAGACAACGATTCCCCTTGTGGCGAGTGTGGGGGAATAATCTAGGACATTCATTCTTCTTGGAAGTCACTCTGAGTAGTGGTAAATCAAAATGGTCCACCTCTCCAGGCAGTCATTCTTTCAAAGTTCATAGTTGTGATCAGTCTCGAAGAATGGTACGTTATAGAGGTTGGTGCAGGACGGTAATTTCCATAGGAAATTATTTGAACAGTCATTTCCTAGGGTAGACTCATTCTCTCCAGGTTGCACTGTGATTAGTGTTGGAGGAATGGACCAGTTAGGTGAATGGTCCAGGTTCAAAAATTAGGGACAAACATTCCCTAGGGAAGACTCATTGTAGCGTCCTCCTCGTTACGACAACAACTCTTTACCAGGTGCAATTTTTTTTTTCTTTTTTGTTTAAGGTGTGTGCGCGTGTGTAAAAAGGAAATAGACACACTTGACTCTACGTCACCACCCGACGACTAACAAGATGCAACCACTATGATCACCACAAGAAGACACAAGGTGCTCAACAAGTAACTGCAAGCATTAACGATCGTAGATATAAGGCGCACAACACAAACATTTAACGACACACTGGGTTATGCACAGTATGAACACATAAGGAAGAATCCATAGTAGTATATTTTACTATTTCTGCACAGGAAAGCAGGGCGTTTAATCTTAGTTCTCTGCTCCAGAGAGAGAGAAGGTCGGATAGGCTCCTGGCCAACTGCTCAGGCAGAAACTAGTAATCTCTGTCAGGTGTGTCGCAAGAGTGGAAACCCTGCCTTTAAAGGGACCGAGACTCTTGATACGGCAAATGATTCTTTACACAAAAATAATCACACACACAGACTGATATACTAGGCTACATGGAGGTGTCTACATCCCACCCGACACAAGCAGACTACGCAAATAACTGATCAAAATCAAGTACAACATTAATAAGATGAACAACTACATCCTTTACGGAAGGCGCGTGACAAAGGATTCCGACAATGAACAACCAAGTTCAACATTATTTAAAATGAACAACTTTCCTTATTTACTAAATCTTAATAAATTATGGTAATTAATTCAAGAAACCTCATATTTTATAAATCATCATTAACTAAAGAATCAATAGCATTATGATGAGACCACAAGGCCATTATTTTTCATATGATATCTAACACTAAAATTTCATTCTAGTTTGTATGGTCTTAACATTACCCTTGCATAATTCAACGATATATTGCAATGGCATTACTCCTTGCACATCACCATAACCTTAATTTACAGTAAAGTACCAAGGCCATAATACAATGTTACCATAACTTGTCAAATTAGATAGCAATCAACAGTACAATTATAGGTTAACTAACCCTAGCCGTACCTTATTATTTATTACAAGAACATTGCTTGACATAATTCAAGACTATATTAAAAATTCATTACCCCTATGATTTGCAACCACCACCTAATACAAGTAGTTCCTTCCTTAATTGAATACATAAAGTAATTCCTTCCTTAAAACAATATTAATATTACATATTAATATAACATATTAATATAACATTTTATATTTGCCATTTAGAATAACAACAAGTCACATTACTGCAAAACTTTCCCTAAAACAAAATTAATACTACATTTTGTATTGCACTTTATGTTTGCATTTTATACAACCATTTAAGTAACAACAAGTCGCATTGCAGCAAAACTCTCCATAAAACCACATTAATACTGCATTTTGATATGGCATTTTATATTGTAGTTTATAATTGCCAATTAAAATAACAAAAAGTCACATTACCGCAAACTTCCCTAAAACAATATCAACACTGCATTTTAACATTGCATTTTCTATTTGCATTATAATTGCCGTTTAAATAAGAACAAGTCGCATACCGCCATACTCTCCATAAAACAATATTAATACCGCATTTCAATATTACATTTTCTATTTGCATTTATATTATAATGAATCCACAGAATAGCAATAACTACGACAACAGAATATAATGCAATAACATCAATTTAAAACTAACCTGCTAACATTAGTTTAAACATAAATCAACAAGGCGATTCGCAAAAGGTAGAGAGCGAGGCTTAAGGGTACTATCAACATCCGATTTGGCGTTAATTAAGAGCAATAACCCGACGCAATTGGAAACAATACATAATAGTAAAAGAATAGCTACCAACCTAGAAAATGCTAGATAATTAACTTCCTGACAGCTCCCTTTACCAGTTGCCGTTAACATAAAAAGGGGGTGAATTACCTACGTTTTAGCAACAACACGTGGCTTTTTAGGAGGGAAGGAAAATTAAGAACTAACAGGGTCATAGACGCAGACCACCAGTTTGCAGTCCGCCGACGGAAGGGGGTGTGGGTGCCAGCAACGCAGAGGACAAAATGGGCTAGGCTCCGGCAAGGTTATTAATCTAAATGCGCAGAGATATGGTAACAAGAACGTAGAGGTATAATAACAATTTAACACAAAGATATAATGCAGAGATCTAGTAACCCAAAATCCAGAGATATAACGCAGAGAAATTTTATTAACAAAGATATTTCGCTTACAGAGAAATTCGTTCACAGAGATATTTCGTTCACAGAGAATTTCGTTCACAAAGATATTTCGTTCAGAGAGATAATTCATTAAGAGAGAAATTTCGTTCACAGAGATATAACGCAGAGAAATTTCATTCACAGTCAACGAGGTAAACAACAAACGCATACTGAAATAAAAATGCCCACTGAAATAAATGCCCACGCTGAAATACAAACTCACACTGAAATACAAACTCACACTGAAATAAAAATGCACCCGGTAATCAAAATGCACACTGTAATAGCTTCCCACGCTAATAGAAGAACAAAATGCCCCAAAATGAACTGCCAGAAATTTACAACGAAATGACAGTAAATTTACAAAACGAATGACAGCCAAGGAATAAAACGAAATGACAGTAACTTGTAAAACGAAATGCCCACAAGGAAGAAATGCCCACAATAAGTGAGGAAAACGCCCACATTCCAATGAATTCTCCCACAGAGAATACAAAAACGCCCATAGAGAATGTATCGCCCACAGCAAATATCGGAGAATGAAATCGCCCATAGAAAATTGTAGAGACGATATCCAGGAGGTGCCAGGGTTTAACAATAAATCGCAGAGGTCATACCCAGGAATCGCAGAGAAAATTCCACTTATAAAAAAAACGCAGGAAATTAAAACAACACCCATCTTGCCGAGTAGCGTTGCCCAAGGAAGCCAAGAAATCGCAGAGAACACTAAGAGGAGTGCAAGAGAAATCATCTGAAAATGCAGAGTAATCCACTAGTTTGCTAACCTGACAGCAACACAAAAATTTCCGTCTCCAAGTTAAATCTCAAGCATGAGGTCAAACATCGACAATTTAACAATGTAGGGCATGATAGGAGAATGCATAGATCCAAGGGGGGTCACAGAATTCAATCAACAGTCATTCAGCCAAGCTATAAAAACTCAATCATGAAACTAAAAATCAGTTTACCCATTTAAAACCATGCAGATCTAACCATATATCCAATGCGTTCTACTCTACCAGAAATAAAAATCATACCGTTGCCTTTCGCCTGCTTCGGATGACGTCCCGCGCTCCGTGATGCATCCCACGCTCCATGCCGCTCCCGCTCGCCGACTGTAGAGACCTCACCGGTACCTCCGAGTCAATCTCTTGGGGTACTCTGCTTCCCCCTTATCCCCCCGAGCCACAAAAGGGCCACACAAATCCAGAAGGCAAGTCTAGCTTCCCAGCTCGCCTCGCAAGGCCGAGCTACCACTCCTATTCGAGCTAAGAAAATCCCAACTCCTCACAAGCAATCAGTCAAGTCACAATTCGGCAGCGTAACGTTACGCTAACAGTCGATCCCTTTCTTCCTCATTCCCCTTTTCTTTTATAGAGTTTTGAGACCCACCAACTTTCCTAAAATCACATTTTTTTATTAAGTTTCAATAAAATATTATGAATATTCTCCATCGCACAAGTGTCGTCCATCCCCCTCTTTCCTCAAGTAATTATTTTCTTTAATTTATTAAATTCCTCATTTCCCTCACCCGCCTAGAATCGTTCCTAAATTTACTCCTAGGTGTTCCTAGATACCCTTACATGCTTTTAGTAAATTTCCCTAAAATGAAGTTGCTAAATTTAGTTCATTTTAGGAAGTTCTTAATTGCAGATTCCTTACTATGTCGACTTTGCTTTTTACCCTATGTCCCCTTCTTTCCTTTACTATGTTTCCTTTATTACTTAGTTTCCCTATTTTTATTATTCCCTTCACCTTTTTTTTTAAAACCAAAAAGGTAAATGCGCTAAATAATCTTTTCATTTATTATTTATTTAATATCTTTTGTTCTTTCACAAGTTAGGAATTAATTTCTTCTTTGCCAATTTTTTTAAATCCCTTTGTTTAATTAAATCCTTACTCTCTTCATTTACCCCAAGAATTTTATGAAGACCCAACGATTACCTAAGTGGGTTTTTGTTTAAATTGTTAATTTTTATTCTAGGGTCTTTTTCTTAAGGTTAGACTAAATTTTTACCCTAGAAAAGTTTTAGACTTAGGACTTAGATTCTGAACTAGGCGACACTTGGTTAGGGAAGTTGTTTAAGGATTTCTTAAGGCCTTAAAGTCTTAGGGCCATCTAGGTTTGTTTCTTCAACCTCATCAACGCGAGGTGCCCTTCAGGATGCACAATGTGCTCCAAGGGTGCCACTCGCCTCGTTCGTTTCGTTTGTGCGACGTGCCCTTCAGGATGCACCACGTGCTCCAAGGGTACCACTCGCCAACTTGTGTTTCTTTCACGTGACGTGCCCTTCAGTATGCACCACGTGCTCCAAGGGTGCCACTCGCCGATTTGAATGATTGGTAGACATCTATAACCCCTGGAGTCAAAACTTCGCTAGGTGAACTTGTGGGAGACTAAGGGATCTAAGGAATAAGTCCCTCGCCTTATTGCATGCCCCTTAGAATCATCATGAGCGACTGTCACAGTTTTCCCTCACGGCATCGTGGATCCTCTTGAACTAGGTAATCATTAACCTCCAGTTCGAGCCACGGCGGGAGTGCTAGTAGGCGATGGCAGGGCTGTTGTCCCCCCCTCTCCCTCAACCTCTCTGGAAATCGTGTGTGGCCCCTTTACTCCATATGTGAGTCTGGTTGGCAAGCTATTGTCATCTTGCATCATCGACAAACGTGTCAGAACATGTCAACATCATATCATCAAATCAATGAAATATCACAGTAAATAAATCAACCCAAATAACACACTCCCTGACTCAATCTGGAGTCCAAGGGGTTCCACCGATGCCTCTGCATCCTCAAGGTCCAAAAACCTTGCACACTCAATAAAACTGAGTCAAAATCACCTGTCTACGTCAACCAGTAAAACATCATGTCATCTATCATAACGCATCATAATCAAGGATAAATGTTTTAACATCATAAAAGTCCAGATCACTTGCGAGCAAGTGTCCTCAAAGAATAAGTTTTCTCAGTGCGCCAGAGCGGGGTGTTACAGACACCCCCTCTTGGTCTAAACTTCGTCCCGAAGTTTCTCATTATAAATGCCAAAATAAAAGTACCATAGTATCATAAGTCTATCTATCAAACAAAAATGGGAACTACTGGCGCATATCATATGCGTCCTCCCAGGTCGTCGAGTGCGGACTATAACTGTCCCACTGGACCTTGACCTGATCTACCATTCGACGTCGTAACTGTCGAATGCTATGATCTAAGATGTGGACCGGCTCAGCCGTGAGTGCTCCCTCATCCGATACCTACAAGGAACTCATGTCAATCACGTGTGTAGGATCAGTAATATAATGTCTCAAAACAGATACATGAAAAACATCGTGCATACGCCTCAAAGAATTAGGCAAGGCTAGTCGATAGGCCACAGGCCCCTTTCTCTCCACAATCTCGAAAGGTCCCATGAACCTAGGAGAGAGTTTATCTCTCTTTCCAAACTTGATCGAACTCTTATGCGGTTTAACCCGTAAGAAGACTCGATCACCGACCTCGTAACTACGGTCGATCCGGTGCGCATCGACATAACTCTTCTGTCGATCCTGTGCTTCTTTTATCCTTTGTCTTATGGTTTTCATTTGCTCTTCCATTTCTTGGATTGCTTCTGGTCCCACCAGGACCCTATCCTCAAGCCGATCCCAACTCAAGGGAGTCCGACATGGTCGCCCATAAAGAAACTCAAAAGGTTCCATCTTAATGGTGCTCTAGTAACTGTTGTCGTAGGCGGACTCTACTAGAGGCAAGAACTCCTCCCAACAATTCTGTTGGTCCATCACATACATGCACAACATGTCTTCCAAGGTTTAGTTCGTTCGTTCAGTCTGTCCGTCAGTCTCTAGGTGATACGCAGTACTAAAATTAAGTTGGGTTCCCAAGGCCTCTTGGAAACTCGTCCAAAATCATCTAGTAAACACCGATCCTCGATCGGATATAATATTCTTAGGCATGCCATGCAGCCTCACAATCTCACTGATGAAAACTCTCGCTATGTCAGGTTCCTGATACATCGTACGCACAGGAATAAAGTGAGCACTCTTTGTCAGAGTGTCTACTACTACAAAAATCAAGTCGTGTCTCCTTGCTGTCAGTGGCAATCCAACAATAAAATCCATTGAAATAACTTCCCATTTCGATTCTGAAATGGCATGTGGTTGAAGTAATCCTGTCGGGTGTCTATGTTCAGCCTTTACCTACGGACACTCTAGACATCTGGCCACATAGTTGACTATGTCATCCCTCATTCCCTTCCAGAAGAATAAGGGTTTAAGGTCTGCCCTCATCTTCGTAACTCCCGGGTGAGCCATGTCAACTGCTCTATGAGCCTCACTCAGGATCAACATCCTCAACTCGTCGTTTGGCGGTACGTAAATCCGACCTCTAAACCTCAATAACCCATCGCTATCAAAAGAAAATCGCTCATATCGTGGTACCATCATTGTGTTTTGTCCGATAAAATCCTCAACTTCTTTGTACCAGTCATCGTCACGCTGTAAAGTGAGAATCTTCTCACGTAGATTTGTCTGAAGAGGTAACACCAAAAAGATGCGTGGTCTTCGACTCAAAGCATCATCCACTCGGTTCACTGTTCCCTTTATGTAAGTAATCTCGAAGTCGTACTCACTAAGCAATTCTAACCAACACCGTTGTTGTGCGTTCAGGTCGCTTTGCATGAAAATCTGTTTCAGTCCACAATGATTAGTCCTTAATTCAAATTTTCATCCAACAAGGTAGTGTCTCCAAACCTTCAAGGCATATACGATGGATAATAACTCCAAATCATGCGTCGCGTAGTTCTCCTCATGCCTTCTCAGCTTCCTCGAAATGTAAGCAATCACTCGTCCGTCTTGCATCAAGACTTTTCCTAAACCTTCCTTGGATGCGTCAGTGCATACCAAGAAGTCTGCGTCCATGTCAGGGACCTTTAGTATCGGTGTTGTGGTCAACAACTCTTTAAGCCTTCGAAATGCTTCTGCGCATTTCTCGGTCCAAACAAACTTCTTGTTTTTCTTCTGCAATTTTGTGATCGGATTTGCTATCTTTGAAAATCCCTCAACAAACCGTTGATAGTATCCTGCTAAACCCATAAAACTACGCACTTCTGTGACATTCGTCGGCGTAGGCCATCCCATAATAGCCTCAACCTTGGCTAGATCCACAGTGATACCTTTGTCGGAGATGACATTCCCTAAGTAGTGAATCCTCGATTGATAAAAAGAGCATTTGGACAACTTCCCATACAGTTTATGCTCTCGTAGAAACTATAGTACCAAGCGCAAGTGCTCGTCATGCTCCTCCGTCGTCCGAGAGTAGATCAAGATATCATCAATGAATACTTGAATGAACTTGTCCAAGTACTCGCGGAACACCCCGTTCATCAAACTCATGAATACCCCTGGGGCGTTTGTCAGTCCAAATGGTAAAACAGTAAACTCGTAATGTCCAAATATCGTCTTAAAGGTGGTCTTAGGGACATTATTCTCCTTGATCCGTAACTGGTGATACCCTGATCGCAAATCGATCTTGGAGAACACTGTCGCACCCTTCATTTGATCGAACAGATCATCAATTCTTGGTAAGGGATACTGATTCTTGATCGTAGCCTTATTCAGTTGATGGTATTCAATGCAAAGCCTCCATGACCCATCCTTCTTTCGTATGAAAATAACTAGGGCACCCCATGGTGACACACTAGGGTGTATCATTCCCAGGTCCAACAACTCCTTCAGTTGCATTTTCAGCTCTTGCAACTCCAGGGTCGACATCCGATAAGGCGCTCTTTCTATCGGTTCGGTCCCCGGTTTTAGGTCTATAGTAAAATCCAATTCCCTTTCCATCGAAATCCCAGGTAACTCCTCCGGAAACACGTTCGCAAACTCCTTCACCACCGGAAGGTGTTCTAGACCTTCCGCTACTCCCTTTTCGTTTAGCGCAAGGATCGCATAAAGCTTGCACCCTTTGCGCATACTCTTCTATAACTGTAAGGAAGAGACGAACCTCAGGGAAAGTCCCTGGTTTCGTCTTACAATCACACGTCTCTGTCCTTCGTCATCAACCAAGCTCAACCGTTTCATCTTACAGTTGAGTATCGCCTCATGCGATTCCAACCAATCCATACCAATCATGACATCATAAGATCCTAAGATTGTGACGTACAGTTTGACCCTTGTGACAAACTCTCCTAGGTTAAGGGCACAGCCCGTAACCTTTCCTCCAACCTTCTGTTTGGCTCCTGAAACCATCTCTACGAAGCTAAACTCGTCCTGTTTGACTACCTTTACCTTAATCCTTTTTAGCGCTGCACCAGAAATGAAGCTCTCAGTAGCACCTGGGTCTATCAAAATACTAAGAGTCTGGTCAACGACAGTACCTATCATCTCAAGAATAGTCGACTGGTGCTCTACCTGGCGGTTATTCACCGCCGCATGAATCCGATGGGCCTTGCCCATATCTCCCACGGTAGCGGGTCCGGCTGATCCAGACGCTCTGGTCCTATCCATAGGACAGTTGCACTGGTAGTGTGTCTCCCCACACGTCCAACACCCCTTCTTCGGCCCAGTAGTCCTGGTGCCCGAAGTAGAAGATGACAGCCCACCAGCCTGGAATCTTGGTCTGTTCTACTGAACAGGCCTAAACTGCTGCTGCTGCGGGCGACGCTGCTGCTGCTGCTGTGGTCCCCGATAAGGTGTCCGCTACTGAGACGGCGGTCGTCTGGGTGTAGTGGAAGTGGATCCTCTCTGGAAACCATGATATCTTGGCGTATGTCTCGTTGGTGTCTGATGTTGCGGTGTACCAGATGAACCCTGCCCTGCTGGTCTCGCTAGAGTCCTGGTCTGACCCCCGCTGATAAGCTCCTCCTTTGCTATGAGGGCCTTTTGGACAACATCATGCAAGGTCTGAGGCATCAAGATCCTGACCTTTGCACACAGGCTGTCGTTAAGGCCAAACACGAACTTGTTGAACTTGAGCTTCTCTTTGTTAAGGTGCGAAGCATACCAGAGCAGCTCCATAAAACGTGCCTCGTACTCGGGCACCATATGACCTCCCTGTCGTAATGCGTTGAACTCATTGAGCTGACGTTCAATGAATTCCTCTGAAAGATACCTCTCTCGAAACCGTTCCTCGAACAGTTCCCATGACACGTCTTCAACGGCCATGTTCAGCTGTGGCAAGAGCATCTTCCACCATAGAAGAGCGCTCCCCTTCAGTTGAAATACTGCCATGCGGACCTTCATGTTGGAGGTATAATCGCGAAGTGCGAAGCACATCGCCATATTCTCCAATCATGCCTTGGCGGCTGTGTCATCTGGGGCACCAAAGAACTCGAGAAATTTGACCTTCTCGAGTTCACGGTGAATGCTACCTGTAATGGCTGGCGCGCGTGGTGGAACCTCAGCAGTTGCCGGCACCCTGGCCTCATCTCGGTCCAAGCGACTGATCAGTGCCTCAGACATGCACTGAAAGGATCTCATCATCCTGACCACGTCGCCAACTGCTATCTTCTCCTGTCCAAGAACCTTCTCGCCTCTCTGGGGGTTAGACCCCTCAGGTGTGGATGCTACTGGAGGCGTCACATCTCCTCCCCTAGCACCCCATCGTCTGCCTCTGCGGCGTCCTCTAACCATGATTACCTGCACACACACAATCAACTCGATAAGCAACAGTATAATCAAATCTAATCCTGTCAACGAAAGCCGTAGAGAATCCCAAGCCGCGGGTCAAACCTGCTCTGATACCATATGTAGCGTCCTCCTCGTTACAACAACAACTCTTTACCAGGTGCAATTTTTTTTTTTTCTTTTTTGTTTAAGGTGTGTGCGCGCGTGTAAAAAGGAAGCAGACACACTTGACTCTACGTCGCCACCCGACGACTAACAAGACACAACCACTATGATCACCACAAGAAGACACAAGGCGCTCAACAAGTAACTACAAGCATTAACGATCGTAGATATAAGGCACACAACACAAACATTTAACGACACACTGGGTTATGCACAGTACGAACACAGAAGGAAGAATCCATAGTAGTATATTTTACTATTTCTGCACAGGAAAGTAGGGCGTTTAATCTTAGTTCTCTGCTCCGGAGAGAGAGAAGGTCAGATAGGCTCCTGGCCGACTGCTCAGGTAGAAACTAATAATCTCTGTCAGGTTTGTCGCAAGAGTGGAAACCCTGCCTTTAAAGGGCCCGAGACTCTTGATACAGCACATGATTCTTTACACAAAAATAATCACACACACATACTTATATACTAGGCTACATGGAGGTGTCTACATCCCACCCGACACAAGCAGACTACGCAAATAATTGATCACAATCAAGTACAACATTAATAAGATGAACAACTACGTCCTTTACGGAAGGCGCGTGACAAAGGATTTCGACAATGAACAACCAAGTTCAACATTATTTAAAATGAACAACTTTCCTTATTTACTAAATCTTAATAAATTATGGTACTTAATTCAAGAAACCTCATATTTTATAAATCATCATTAACTAAAGAATCAATAGCATTATGATGAGACCACAAGGCCATTATTTTTCATATGATATCTAACACTAAAATTTCATTCTAGTTTGTATGGTCTTAACATTACCCTTGCATAATTCAACGATATATTGCAATGGAATTACTCCTTACACATCACCATAACCTTAATTTACAGTAAAGTACCAAGGCCATAATACAATGTTACCATAACTTGGCAAATTAAATATCAATCAACAGTACAATTATAGGTTAACTAACCCTAGCCGTACCTTACTATTTATTACAAGAACATTGCTTGACATAATTCAAGACTATATTAAAAATTCATTACCCCTATGATTTGCAACCACCACCTAATACAAGGAGTTCCTTCCTTAATTGAATACATAAAGTAATTCCTTCCTAAAAACAATATTAATATAACATTTTATATTTGCCATTTAGAATAACAACAAGTCATATTACTGCAAAACTTTCCCTAAAACAAAATTAATACTACATTTTGTATAGCACTTTATGTTTGCATTATATACAGCCATTTAAGTAACAACAAGTCGCATTGCAACAAAACTCTCCATAAAACCACATTAATAATGCATTTTGATATGGCATTTTATATTGCAGTTTATAATTGCCAATTAAAATAACAAAAAGTCACATTACCACAAACTTCCCTAAAACAATATCAACACTGCATTTTAACATTGCATTTTCTATTTGCATTATAATTGTCGTTTAAATAACAACAAGTCGCATACCACCATACTCTCCATAAAACAATATTAATACTGCATTTCAATATTACATTTTCTATTTGCATTTATATATAATGAATCCACAGAATAGCAATAACTACAACAACAAAATATAATGCAATAACATCAATTTAAAACTAACCTGCTAACATTAGTTTAAATAGAAATCAACAAGGCGATTCGTAAAAGGTAGAGAGCGAGGCTTAAGGGTACTGTCAACATCCGATTTGGTGTTAATTAAGAGAAATAACCTGACGCAATTGGAAACAATACATAATAGTAAAAGAATAGCTACCAACCTAGAAAACGCGGATAATTAACTTCCTGACAACTCCCTTTACCAATTGTCGTTAACATAAAAAGGGGGCGAATTACCTGTGTTTTAGCAACATCACGTGGCTTTTTAGGAGGGAAGGAAAATTAAGAACTAACAGGGGCAGGGACACAGACCACCAGTCTGCAGTCCGCCGACGGAAGGGGGTGTGGGTGCCAGCAACGCAGAGGACAAAATGGGCCAGGCTCCGGCAAGGTTATTAATCTAAATGCGCAGAGATATGGTAACAAGAACGCAGAGGTATAATAACAATTTAACGCAAAGATATAACGTGGAGATCTAGTAACCCAAAATCTAGAGATATAATGCAGAGAAATTTCGTTCACAGAGATATTTCATTTACAGAGAAATTCATTCACAGAGATATTTCGTTCACAGATAATTTCATTCACAAAGATATTTCGTTCAAAGAGATAATTTGTTCAAAGAGATAATTCGTTTAGAGAGAAATTTCGTTCACAGAGATATAACGCAGAGAAATTTCGTTCACAGTCAACGAGGTAAACAACAAATGCATACTGAAATAAAAACGCCCACTAAAATAAATGCCCACGCTGAAATACAAACTCACACTGAAATAAAAAACGCACCTGGTAATCAAAATGCACACTGTAATAGCTGCCCATGCTAATAGAAGAACGAAATGCCCCAAAATGAACTGCCAGAAATTTACAACGAAATGACAGTAAATTTACAAAACGAATGACAACCAAGGAATAAAACGAAATGACAGTAACTTGTAAAATGAAATGCCCACAAGGAAGAAATGCCCACAGTAAATGAGGAAAACGCCCGTAGTCCATTGAATTCGCCCACAGAGAACACACAAATGCCCACAGAGAATGTATCGCCCACAACAAATATCGGAGAATGAATTCGCCCACAGAAAATTGCAGAGACGATATCTAGGAGGTGCCAGGGTTTAACAATAAATCGCAGAGGTCATACCCAGGAATCGCATAGAAAATTCCACTATAAAAAAAACACAGGAAATTAAAACAACACCCATCTTGCCGAGTAGTGTTGCCTAAGGAAGCCAAGAAATCGCAGAGAACACTAAGAAGAGTGCAAGAGAAATCATCTGAAAACGCAGAGTAATCCACTAGTTTTCTAACCCGACAGCAACACAAAAATTTCTGTCTCCAAGTTAAAGATCAAGAATGAGGTCAAACACCGACAATTTAACAATGTAGGGCATGGTAGGAGAATGCATAGATCCAAGGGGGGTCACAGAATTCAATCAACAGTCATTCAGCCAAGCTATAAAAAACTCAATCATGAAACTAAAAATCAGTTTACCCATTTAAAACCATGCAGATCTAACCATATATCCAATGCGTTCTACTCTACCAGAAATAAAAATCATACCGTTTCCTTTCGCCTGCTTCGGATGACGTCCCACGCTCCGTGCTGCATCCCGCACTCTGTGCCGCGTCCCACGCTCCGTGCCGCTCCCACTCGTCGACCGTAGAGACCTCGCCGGTACCTCCCAGCCAATCGCTAGGGGTACTCTGCTTCCCCCTTAGCCCCCTGAGCCGCAAAGGGGCCACACAAATCCAGAAGGTAAGTCTAGCTTCCCAGCTCGCCTCGCAAGGCCGAGCTACCACTCCTATTCGAGATGAGAAAATCCCAACTCCTCACAAGCAATCAGTCAAGTCACAATTCGGCAGTGTAATGTTACGCTAACAACCG
>JASDQU010194515.1:8373-19788 GCA_032191745.1 Picea mariana | reverse complement strand
CTCGAAGGAGAAGGAGTTCACGAAGGGGCTATTGGGAATGAGTTTCGTAGTGGAGTGGGAAACAAAAGGGGATCTAAGGAGAAGGCTAATGAGCTCAAGTCAGCAGGTGCTTCTCTCTGCACAGGAGTAGTAAAGATAGGAACGTGAATATCTTCAGTGGTCCCGGCCCAACGCCAAGGTACAATTTCAGGGGAGAGGGGAGTGACAAGGTCTCGTCCCTCCGGTACCAGACCAGGAGGGGAAAATTCAACAGGAACACTCCCGAAATTAATGAAACGGGAAACTGTAGAAATAGGCCGGTCAAAAATCTGAGGAGGAGGAGAAAATGGAGTTCTTACGAAAGGAGAGGGCGGATTACCTAGTTCGGCGATGGAAAATCCTTCTTCGGGGGCTTTTCCTTTCCTGAGCACCGCTTCTGGATTAGATTCAGGTGTAGCTAGAGGCAGCTGTGGATGAGACTGCGTATGTCTGCCTCTGAAAGCCACAATTAATAGAGCAGGTTCTCCCCAGTGGATTCGTCACAGTGGAGTCGCCAGGTGCACAGTAGCAGTCTCAATAGTTCTGATATCTGATGCACCTTCAGAATCAGCTGATCGTTGTCGTTCTGACCAGGGAAAATCTTCAACTTCATCCCCAGCAACGGTGCCAGAAATGTTAGCATCGGAAGTCACTCCTGGATTGCTTGCAGGAGCTGAGCCCGACACCCATCAGTTTAATGTCATGTTTTGATAAAAGGGCAATCAAATGGGTAGAGACTCGAGGGGATATCATTCTAACTCGGGGACTGTATTTGGTATGTAAAGAACAAAGGAGGTCTGGAATCCTAACTTCAGCCAGTGGGTTGATTAAAAGATGAGCGGGTAGAAGACGTAGTAAGAAAGGTGAAAAAACAACTCTGGGCAACAGGCTTACAACGGTTTATAGGGGAAAAACTCTGAATGTAGGATCCTCCTAATTCAGGGCTTCGAGAAACTGAAAAGAAGACTTGACTGGATCCTCCGACTCCAATTCACTCAGTGCTGGAAAAATCACAAGAACTGATTAGAGACAACGTAACTATTACAGTGATCCATGACAACATCATCCTACAATAGTTATGGCTCGACTGGATCCTCCAATTTCGAGTTGCTCTAACACAGTGTAAACGAAGACATGAAATAAACTGGCATTCATAAGGCAAGAAGTCTCAAAAGTCCATACATTATCAGATTTACAGTGCTTTGTTAAAACTTTACAACCGGGAGCTCTGCTCAACCATCGATGCCTACAACAATACAAAGACTGAGTCTATATACTCAGGAAAATTCGCCTCACAGAGGCGTGCCTCGTCAACCCAAGGCTTGGTGTCTCTTCAATCAAACTCATACCAGTATCTTTCTTTAAATGCCACCTTGACCATGCATGGCTTCTGTAAGGAGGGTAGCTGAGCCATTAAGTGCTCGGTTAGCGTGCGCATAATTCTTCGTCGAGCTGAGGTCCTCGGCATGGCCTCATTGAGGAAATCAGTACACAGGACCTCTTTGAGCGGACGTCTTGCCAGACTCTCCATTCCCTCATTAAATGAATGAAAGGAGGCTTCAACTACTCTTTCTTATCTTTATTTACCTCAAGCGAAAACCAGGAGCGAAATTGCTTCTGACGGCATCTGGAAATTGTGACGATGCTTTCGGCGACCAGACACAACACCTTTAGGCTCCCTTCTGCTTAGCTCTTTAATCTCTCGGGTGACCATGGACCGTGAACCTGCTTTTATTCCCATCGAGGCTTTTGGCATTTCTGAATAAGGATGACTGTTCTTTGTGCCTTTGAAGTCGCGAGAGGCAAAACGCCGGGATGGCTTAATCCTGCGCCAGCTGTCCTTCTAGATCCGACGGTTCTTAATTCTCCCGACGATACCGTGGGCCCGAGTCACGGACTTTCCCATCGCCTCGCGCATCGGAACATAACAAAGTTACCCTTTGCATTTTGGAGTCGCGAGGGGTGAAACGCCGACGCAGCTTAATCGTGCACCATGTGTCTATCCAGATCGAACGGCCCGGATAATCTCGTCAGTGTTGTGGACCCTGCCTTATAACGTTGTGCGTGCTGGCACCTTTCCTTGGGCATGTCCCTCCGTAACCTCGTACCAAGACCGTGGGCCCAATCTCAAAGGCTCTCGCAACTCGCAACCTCGCGAGTAGGGAGGTAGAGCCTTGGTGCTCCCCTTTCACGAAGTCCCGAGACGCGAGGGGGGGATATAAGTATAGCTCTTTGCATTGTCATCCCCCTCCACATGTAACCGTTGGCTAGCGCTTAAGTGCTAGTGCCTTTTGAAGCTCGTGGCCTCGCGAGTTGGAGTGTGGAACTTTGGCATTCTTCCCTCACGAAGTCCTGAGACGCGATGGTTAGCGAAGGTTGACCCCCGAGGAAATCCGATAGCTCACTTCTTTGAAAACATTTGTTCTATACTCGACGCGACTACGATTACCCACCGACCGTTGATCTGCTTCTTCGATGAATCCTTGCCACCAAAAATAAAATGCCCGCTCGCTTGATTTTAAGTCCGAAAAGGACTTCTTCTGTGCACTGCGCTTGGGCGCTTCTTGTGCAACCTGCAGACCCGAATTCTCTAGAGCCCGTGACAAGAATTATCGCTAACACATCCAACTTATACAATCCACCAACCCTGGTACTTGTGGAAACAATCCCGTAGTAATCCTGGATATCGTTTACAACACACCTCAACTTACCAAATTACACTGTTAGATTATTATCAGTGATAGTTGAAACATATATTAAATTCTTTTTAATACCAGGAACATACATCACATCATGAATCTGTCTCATTTATCCATTAGGTAAGTTCACATTTATTACTCCTTAGCCCTAGAATTTATGTGATATGTTATCTCCTAAGTAAATATGCGTGCCATCAATTTTCTCATAATATTCATCATACCATTCTTTATTACAAGTCATATGAGCTGATGCAGCAAAATCTATGAACCAAGCATTCTCATCATATGTTTCAGCAGACAATGCAACTTCAGAAATAAACAACTTAATATTTTTAAAACCATCATTGACTGAAGTGTCTTTGTGCACAAAATTTCCATTATGCCTTTTATATCTCTGATTTGACTCATGATTCTTTCTTCTATAACAATATTTAGCAAGATGTCCAGGTTTTCCACAATATTGGCCCTACCATAAAGTTAAAGATAATTAATATACAAGATAATTAATATGGTAATTATTAATTATATTTTGAGTTATTGAGGTCAACCCTATTGTGTCAATAGACACATCATTTTATGTGATAAGTATTTTATAAATAAAGGTGAAAGCCCATTGAGGAAACACACTTAACATTGTGTCATCCCATGATTTTAGAAGTTGTGGTATGAAATTACTAGAATTACAACACCCTCTTTTGTACTAGGTTTCATGATGGTGTGGGAGGTATTTATATTGAATAATATAGCAAAGGTGATCCAAGTGGATATTAGTGGCCACCCACCTTTTCCAACTGGCTCAAAACAATTTTCTGGCAATTTTGGTAATTTACTATTTTTAGTAGTTTTTACTTCCGAAGCCATTTGAGTCCCTTAACGATGTTTTTTTGTGAAACAGTTTTGAAATATATAAGTTTCTTTGAAATTGTACCTAAAATGAATCTCCTCTATGATACCTTTCCAACGGGCTATCATACTCCTAAAACGGATATTGTATGCAAAAGTTACGACCCCGGGAAGTTGATGTACTAACTTACACAAACGAGGCGCACATGACTTTTCGCACTTCATCTCCCAGGGTTAGGTTTTTGGATGTCTAGGGTTTTTGGTATTTTTTCTTATTGTAAAAAAGGCCTTTATAGCCTCATTATAATCATCTTCTTGCCAATGAGCACAACCATCACATCTCTTCTTAGAGATAAGCCGCCACCATTCCAACAAGCTTATTTCCACTGCATTTTACAGTTTCAACTTATTTCGTTATTGAATAGAAAACCAATTTTACTGTATCTCTGTTATTTTGTGTTAAGCACCTATTAATAATATGTAGTCATTTCATTCTTCTCATAAAATCTGGATCAGTGGTATCAGAGCGGTCTTCTCCTTATCATCTTAATGCATGTCCCCATCGAGGTCGGAGTACAAAGAGTTGGGTCTCGAGCTTGTTTCTCTTGAGGACAAAATCTCTCGCACACCCAAGTGACCTCTCATGGGAGGAGAAAATAAAGATGATGATACATGAGATCCTTTCAAACTATTGATTGAGGAAGCCCTCAAACAACAGAGGAATGAGATGATGGATAGTTTCGCGCAAATCCTTTGGCGGCTACCAACAGGTGACACATCTTCTTCGAGCAGAGGCAACGCCCCCTTCAAGGTACAAATAAACTTCGATATTCCTATATTTGAAGGTCAGATAGACACAGATGATGTAGACAAGTGGTTGAATATGTTATCTCCTAAAATAACACTGCCAAGTTTTCGATTTTTAGGTGATAGGAACATGTCAAAACATTTATTTCTAAATTTTTTAGGTGCATTAGAGGGTCTATTTTTCAAATATAAACTTGGAAAAATCATTATTCTTGGTCTTGGCTTTCAAAATCTAAAATCTCAGGTTTTGGTGGTTAAGAGGGTCTATGAAACGACTCCTTAACCACCGAAAGTTGAGATTTTCAGTGGTTAAGAGGCGAAATAAAAGGGGTCCTTAACCACCGAAAGTGTTTTCACGCCCAAATAAAAAACCTCGTGCTTTTGCATGAGCCATATGTCAAGCGAGCGTGATTATGATTCCTAACCGCCGAAAGTCATGTCAAATGGCGAGTTTTCATGTCATTATTGCAGAATTGTAGATGAATAGATGCCGAAACGTCCTCCAAGCGTTCAACTGTCAGTTGTCATCAATTTTTGGTGTGGCGCAGAATCTTATGAAGGAGTTTATCATAACAGAAATGAGATTGCATACGGATTATCAGGATGCCAGCCATGGAATTCTATGACATCATTGCTGAGCTTAAACACTGTTTAATTGTCATTGAATTGTGCATTGAGTCCGGGTGTTGTTCATCATTTCAAATAGTCCTGTGATTTTCTTATTCGGGCGCGCTCTCAAAGCTCCAGATCCCATTTAAAGAGGCCAGCTGATGGTCGAAGATCCAGTTCAATAACTAATTCAACATCCATGTTTCAAACCCAGTTAAAAGGTAGCTTCAGTCTATGATTCGATTCTCTGTGATTATTATCTGAAACATTCTCGGCTCAATTCCAGCTCAATTCCAGCTCATTGTTTATTTGAGTCGAATCTTGTTTAGATTATGCATATCTATCTGCTGAGTTCTACTTATAGTCACTGTGCATTAAAAGTTTGGTTCCTGTTTAAACTCTAAGTTCTATCCTTTGTCTTTGATTTTACCCTTAGTTATACACCTGGCTATTGATTTAAATCGTATGCTAAATCTTTGATTCGATTCTATTGCCTAAAAACACTCTCTGTTTGCTGAGTCATATCCTCTGTCTGTCGAATTAGATTCTTTGACCATCGACTAATACCCTTTGATTGCATGAGTGATTGAAGTCATGTTCCTATTTGCATGCACATCTCTTAAATTGAGGGACACGTCAGCCTTGTCATAATGTCAAAATCTTGACCAGCCCTAATGGCTGAACTCGATGGGGTTTCATACCTCGAGGCTCACCCTGAGGTGGCCGAATTCTTCAAGCAAGTTGGTGTTTATGCTTACTGTGAAAAACTGACAGACTTCCATCAACAAGTTTGTGAATCATTTGCCATTTCATACGATGGAAGGACTGCTATAGTAGGAAAAGAGGAATTCGTGGTGGATGAAGCTGCAATTGCCAAATACACAGGTTTACCTAGGTCAGGACACTGTTGGTTCAAGTATACCATACCTTCAAACATTGAATTTAGGTCATACCTACAGTCTGTACACAAAGATTTGATCTGGAAAAAGGATATTCCAATGTCTTACTTGGAACCAAAGTGGCAGTCCTTGTTGAAAGCAATATTTGTTTACATAACATGCAAAGGGAGATATAACATAGTGATGTTTTATCACTTCAAGCTTCTAAACCATTTCACAGGCCAAGCACCTATAAATCTTCCTTTTTATCTGGATAAGGCTCTCGCCAAAATGGAAAGACAGGTTAAGGCTAAGCCCACTAAAGTGGCAAGCAGGTTGTCCCATCAAGGACTCATCACTCTTATTATTAAGGAGTCTCTGAAGAAGAAGCAGGTTGCATGGAATTACTTTCTCTTTTGGAATGAATTCCAGACTGACAAACCACAAGAGGACAAGGGCAAGAAGACTGCCACAAAGAAGGCTATTACTCCCAAGAGTAGTCAAAGGAAACAAAGGGCTATTTCACCCTTGAAACAACAAGCAGAATCTTCCTCGGCTAAGAAGAAGAGAACAAAGAGAAAATTACAGTTTGAGGAAGGAGAGAAGGCCGAAGGTTTGGCCATGGAGGATAATCCTTTAAACCTCCCATATTTAGATTCTGAACATGAACAAAAGCATGATGAGGCACAAGGAGAGAAACAAACTGATACAGATGCTGATGAATACCCAAACCTACCTACTCCTACTCCTCTAGAGGAACAAAATCAATCATCAGTAAGAGCTTCTTAGAGAAAACCCAAAGCTTCTAGGACTCAGAAAGTGAGGAAAATTCTGCAACAAATCTATGAAATGGAAGTTTTAATAAGGGTTATTAAAAAAAAAATATAGATCTGACAGAAATAAATGAAGAACTTCATAACATTAATAAAACTGTCAAGGAAAAACATGACAAGATCAAAGACAGGAACAGGGTATTGATAAGGGAGAACATGAAGCTGTATAGGCAACTAAGACTTCTGAGATTAAAAATAAAAGAATCCCAACCTCCAGCTCAGGAGCATACAAAGTTGGAAACCCTAGCCCAAGTTTCCACCTCCATAGAAGAAGAAATACAGGCTGGTATTCATCAAGAGGAAGTCACAAGCCCTGTCAGGGAGAAGGGAAC
This sequence comes from Picea mariana, assembly GCA_032191745.1. Lineage (NCBI taxonomy): Eukaryota > Viridiplantae > Streptophyta > Pinopsida > Pinales > Pinaceae > Picea > Picea mariana. The sequence goes on along the minus strand of JASDQU010194515.1, from coordinate 12,769 downwards.
TTCATCCAAGAAGTCTTGAAACCATATGCAACCATACAGGTAATCGAAAATTTTGAATTTTTGATTTTTGAAAAACTTTTGCTTTTTGGTGGTTTAGGCGAGCCTGAGCGTGCTCATTAACCTCCGAAACGCAGTGCTTTCAGTGGATAAGAAGCTTAAAATTTCATACAGTTAACCACCGAAAGCCTGTATGACCAGATTCATCGAAATTTTTCTCAGATTGGAAATTTTTGAGTTGGAATGGAATGAAACCTCTTTGAATAAGCAGGTAATGAATTATCAAAGTCAAATATAAAGGCTAGTTTTGAGGGATAAGGTCAAAAAGAGGTTTTTCAACTACATTTGGCATCTTTTTTAAAGGCAGAATATCAGGGGTTAGAAGACACATCATCCAACTCGAATTTCATCTTCAGGAGATCAAACCAAAGAGCCTTGGAAGGCTAGGCTACACATCATCAACTTTTCAACCACATTTTGAGGATTATCAGATAGGGATTGACCTCATTTTGAGGATCGACTCCTATTTTCTTGTAAATACAGTTTGCTTTCTATTTTTAGAAAATCAGATCCATTGTTTTAGGATCTGATAACTTTGATGTAAAGCTATAAAGCCACATAATTAAGATAGATGAATGGGTTCAATCCTGGATAATTTTTGGCTATGTACTTTGACTCTTTTATGTTATATGAATCACAATCCTCTTTTGTTACCAATGTCAGTATTGTTCATATGTTCACCACTCTGTAATTTGATTCAGTTCAACTTAGCTATTGAGAATTGTCATCTTCTTGTGTAGCTCATGAATGTGAATTAAATGATTCTCTGCTATCTTGTATGACCCTACATGTCTATGTACCTGGTTATCTTGAATAGTATTCTTCACACCTTATTTCATTACTGTAACTAATATTTGGTCTCTAAAAGCACTAGTTTATTTAGATGCATAATAAGTTGTCCTTTTATAAAGCCTTCTCAGTTATCCCATTGTTCCAAACACTTTGATTATTCATAATTTCTTAAGTTACCAAGCATCCTTAGTCTACAACCCTAAGAAGTTTCTTGGAGTGATAACAAAATCTACTAGAAGTGTATTTTTCTATCCATAACTTTTCAAATAGAGAAAAGATCACTTCTGCGCTCTTCAAAGTCATTCCCCATGTAAAAGATTGGTGGGAAACTTTCTGTGAGCAAAAGGAAACATAGGAGCCCTCATTATTTACAGTCACGACCACCTGAGAATCTTTCAGGGATGCTATTAATGAACAATATGTTAGAATGTGCTTGTTTTACCATAGACAATATCACTATTGTCACCCAACCATAGGCTGAAGCCAACCTTTGAGCACCTTAACCTTGACAGAGAATCATTCCGGAAGAAAACCCTAGGCTAGATAGCCAAAAAAAGGGTAGCACAACCTTCTCCAAGGATAATGCATCAAACAAGAGTTGATCAGACAGTCCAAACCATAACCAAGAGATAGTCCAAGCCAAAACCAAAATTTGCTAGCTGCAACAACTACAACGACAACTCTTCTCCAGACTTGTGCACAAACTGGCCAACTGCAGTGCACACAAGTGATGATTTTGCAGTTCTGAGAATGCCTGCCAGAATGAAGACTAGCCTCCTATATTTATACTAAATCTGGCAGACTACCCAGGCTGACTTCTTATTCTGGGTACTAATTCTTTAGTATATATTATTTCCTTTAGCCGACTTCTTCTCTTGGAGATTAATAACCTAATACAAGTCATTCCCTTGAGTTGACTTGTTGTTACACATAAAAATTACTCATTACGATGATGGCCTAGTGTCATCATTTCCAATGTCGCAAGTGTCACAAATATCATACTGTCATCTTGCCTATGTCGTGTCTCAGACAACATTATCAAGAACACTTAAAAGCCACCTCAAAAGACTGGTTTTGAATAGGAGAAATTATTTGACAAAGAGTACAAGTCTTTTTCCATGGAAAGAACCACTCAAAAATCAATTTTGAAAGGTAATGCTCCTCTATACACTGTCAAGGAGTGCCAATGCTCTATACCCTCTTTTGGGGGAGCGTTGCAATGCTATGTGCCCCATTCTGAGGGAGCGCTGGCCCTTTTTGAGAGAATTTTGGACTGTTGAGGAAAATCAAGGAAGAATCTCCCTCATCTCTGGAGTTGGTTGGATTCAGATCTGAGGTCAAGGCTTAATCTTAGGGAAGATCCACAATTAAAGGAGAATAATCCTCAACCTATCCCAAGAATCTCTTAAGTGGTTAGGCCTCTCCAAGTCTATATAAGGAGGACTCCTCATGGTGAAAGAGAGGGAACATTAAAGGCATCAAACTTATGATCTCATAAGGGAGATATCATTGAAGCATCATCATTTTGTGTGGATTATTTGAGAAAAGGGTTGGACAAGGAGAGTTGGGAGAGGCTACTGCACCTTCATCAAAGGTCTATAAGTATTCTCTGTTGTTCTCATTAATATACATATGTGCTTGTCCTATTTCTTTCAAGGTTGTGTTTATTCTACATGAACTTGTCTCTATTATATAGATCTGGTTTCAAGCTAATCTTAGTGGAATAGGAAGCTTGTTCTGTTTTTGTTTTTTTTGCAAGACTTATCGAGGATCTTGGGGATCAAAGCTCAACTTGGAATATGCGAGGATGAACATCATTAAAAAGGTACACCTTTCTTCCTCTTCTCTATACATTAGTTTATCTAGGTTTAAAATGATGTCAGTGACCAACGTTAGCACCCTTTCTGTCTTGGTCTTAGGAGTCTGGAGCCCAAGAGGGAATCCACTTGTCTGCAAAGGGATTCTCCTGTAATAGAAATTGGCAACTCCACTGGGGAGATCGAATCTTTCAGTTTTGGTTTCCTTCCTAGATCTTGTTTTAGCCTTTGCTCATTTTTTGATCTTATTCATACTGTGTCTCTAATTCTTTGATGTGTTGATTGGATATTTACTTCATCTTATACACTTTGAATTTATGATTTTTCTTGAGTTTTTGGATTTCTAGGCATTTTTATGAATTTTGAGAAGCTAACGCTCCCCTGCCTCTACTACCAGAGCAATGGCGCTCCTTGCCAGGCTTCCACAGGGCGTTACAACACTCTGGTTCCCTTGACACCAGAGCACTGCTCTTTTTATGTTATAAATCTTGTAGGAAATTAGACCGTGAGTCCATTTTTTGTTGTTTTCATCTGCTCAAAGTTCTTATCACCTAAGTGTATCCTTGTTTGGGTCTCCAACACCTTGATTCTTTGAGAATTGATTACCTTTTGTTTGGATTTTTTGACATTTTTTCCTTACTTTGAGTCACTCTTCTCCTTTGAAGACTTGGAATCAAATTACTATTTTCTTCTCATTTATCTGACTGAATGAAATCTATGGTAAGGAAAATCAGAGATCTATGAACCATTCCATTTGATCTTTGAGGTCAGTTTTCCAGCATTTCTCTTTTGTTTGAGATTTTTGGTTCTTTTTGCAAATTTGGTTTTCCTTTTTGTTTCTTGTTTAATCACAACGAGAGAGTGTTGTTTTTGTGTGTGAAGTTTGCTTCTGATTGTCTAAATCTCATTGATCTTAAAGTCTGATTGACATAGGAAGATTTACATCAAATTGATTATCATTCACACATAAACAAAAGGATATATTTTTTTCTGATTGGTTTTTGGATCTTAGAACAATTCTATGAAAAATTTAGCATTATATTGGATTTGATTGAGCAACAATTGCATGAGGATACTGCATATTAGTGTTTGACAGTGAAAATCAAATTTTTCTCCTTCCCTTAAATAGACATTCATTGAAATAAAAGATTGTTTATCATCCCTTATGCATTTTTTGGGAATTGATTCATTACACCATCAAGTTTCACTTTCATACACCCCTGAGTAAAGAACAGCTGTAAAATTAACGCTAATTAAAATTGATCTAGAACATTTTGTTTTTAGAATCTTCCACCAACATTAGACTAGGATTAGCACTTTGGATTAGGATGTGAGTACACCTCTCCAAAGTATTCAAAGAAAACACTAGCATCTTGCGATAGCGAGAGAAAATCCAATTGTCGTATAGGCTTTCTGGGATCCCCCTCTCACATAGGGGTTACACACGAGGTTGCATTCAGGAGAGTTATGGAGATTATCCCTCTGTGGTTCAACCGTTCATAGTAGTCAAATCATATATTGAGGGTTCTTCTTGAGGTTCAAATGTTTTCATTTGGTCTTAGTGCTTCATGAATTCTGAATCCGTTCGAGGTCCTCTGGAGTTCTATCAGTCCACTTGTCCTCAGTTCTCTCAAAGGATTTCAGACTTGTTATCCTGCCCATATGTTCAGACTGGACTGTCGACTGTACCTTCCTAGGGCTGACTGCGAGTTGGTGTCCTTAGTAGCCAT
>JASDQU010194514.1:0-19788 GCA_032191745.1 Picea mariana | reverse complement strand
TTGCAAGATTCCAAGCCAAAACCAAAAACCATGTGACATCAAGACGACCGCAAAGGGAGGACGACGATGACAGTGATTGATCGAGGCTGATATACCTACAGCGTAGAAGAAGCCACAGCCAGAAACATATTGAAGAGGAGATGAACTCAGAATACATAACCTCGAACACCAGAGAAACTTGTCATAAATATTAGTGAAACTTTGATGTTTTACAAGAATCTAGCAAAAAAACAAGTTATATCCAGATTTCTGGACAAATCTATCATACACTTTCACAGACCTGGACTCTATCGCTCATGCATGTCTTCCTGACACGATTGGACAGAAAGGGTTCCCATCCGACCCCTCACAAACACGAAAAGATTAAAAGGGTTCCCGTCAGAACCCGGACACCATTCAGATAGAGAGCCTATAACCACGCGGAAGACATACCTAGGCAGCGGAAGAAACCATAACGTGGACAGAACAGACAAATTTCAAAGACCAGCTATACATGCGCACCATCTGAGAAGTGATTATGCAGAAGAGTAAACCCTAAGGGTAGAGAGGTGTGATGCCCAGAATTAGATGAACCATCGGTTTGTAAAGATGATAAAGAAGAGTTGTTTGTGTCTCCCTTAGAGAATGGTAGAGAACAAAGTGCGAGAAGGTATAGAACAGAGTGCGAAGCAGTTACACCAGTAGAAAAGTATACTGTCCAAATAGAGCCTCACATATGGAGGTAATTTGTTTCCTAAAATTTTTTGCTACTAATCATTCTGTAAATTCGTAAAAGTTCCGAGGCATAAACAATCTTACAGATCATTTTTATTTTCTCCGTAAAATGAAGTTTCTAATCATATTAAAAAATATCCCACATATATCTTCTTAACATCCTGACTTATAAAAGATAATTTATTGCTACTGATCAAAGTTACTCTGAAAAAATAAACGCAATCCTAAGAGAGGTAGTTTTGATAAAAATTTCATTGCCAAGGTAATATATATATAAAAACAAGGAAAATAGTTACAAAGCAGTTAATCACTGTTAGTTAATCTTTGTTAGTCCGTGCCTTTTCAGGATTTTAAGTGGTTTGTATTTTAAGAGGACTGCATTTGCTATAGAATTTCTAGTCAAAACTCAAAAGTAATTTCCAAATAGAATTTAGTGAAGACTTACTTAGTTCTGGTTTGTTTGGCAGAGATTGACAACCAAATCCATATTATAATGCATCTATATGAAGAATTCCAAATTCATATTGTAATGCATTTTGATGAAGAATTTCTAGGTCATTTTCGTTAGACAGACAAAACTCACGAAACTTAGTATATCATGTCAAAATGGCCTATTAACATGTTAAAACCCACCTTAGTTGCATGCTATATAAAAGACAAAGCTTCAAACTACTCACCACGTGAAGCAAGAGAATGTTTTATAATTAGATCCACTCGGGGAAGATCCAAGCTTGTGAGGAAAACATTAGATAATCTCTAAGACTAGCTTTAATGATGATATTTGCTTTATGTTTTGAAATTAAATAGTATAGTAGAATTTTCTATATACACCCTCTTAATATGCCTCAACAAGACAATTCAGGTATGTTCAAACAGAAAAAACGGAAGAACCAGAGAACTTACATTAAACTCAAAGATAAGATAAAAAACCCTATAGACAACTTACATTAAATTCAAAGATAAGATACAAAAATCTATAGACAACTTACATTAAATTCAAAGATAAGATACAAAAACCTATAGACTGCACAAAACATATACGATATATTACATTAAATTCAAAGATAAGATACAAAAACCTATAGACGGCACAAAACATATACTATATAGAGAAGAAAACGTGAGAAATCCATTAACCGTCAGTTGTTATAATTAAGTCAAGAACCGATATCAAGCAAGAAAAATACTAATTAAAACTGGAAATTATAAAACACTATCTACGGTTCATTAAAAGCATAATTCCGAGTTTGAGACAGAATTTGAATGGTGACAACAAGAGTTCGAATAATGGTAAGAAAATTAAATAAATAAAAGATAAAGAATTGGCCAAGTGTTTATCAGAAGTGGTCAAATGTTTATCAAAGGTACGTGATGCAAATATAATCGATCTATTAAAGATTAGAGAATAATTAAAAACCTCTAGGCTTTTAATGATAAGGGCACGCTCATTAGAGCTCAACTCCTTCTACAACGCTAGGGTTTGTTCCTGACTGAAATCTTTGAGGCATTCGAGCACATACTTAGGCGGAGTTGCATCTTCAGCGCTTGCTTCCCCTAAAGGATGCAGGGGAGTGCTTCAGGGGAGTGCTTCAGAAAAATAATAAACAATTACTACACGATTTTCAGTTCTGTGTAACAATACCTCTAAGCTACAACGAGGTGTTTCAACAATTGTTTCAGCAATTGCAACAAAAACTAAAATAAATCACTCCTGCTTCAGATGCTAAGATCAATACTCTCTTCTACAACAACCCTTCCAATAGGTGTTTCACCAAAGAGTAAAAATGACTATTACAACAAAAGAGAGTTATAGTAGAACAGGGAATTATAACAGTAAGTCAAAACTCATATTACAGAAGCAAAATAACTTCAATGAATCATTCCCTACAGCAATAAATTAACCGAGTACTTTTGTACTAAAAACTCGAGTACTTTTGTACTAAAAACTCAATAACAGCTACAACAAAATATTTCAGAGCATGGGAATTTAAATGAAGTTTTCAAACCTAAAACCTAAAACATAGTATGCATGCTACAACAAAATAGATACTCTGTAATAAATCAAATGATTAACATGAGTTTACAAACCCATATTTAAACATGAACAAAGTATAGAATGTGTTAACACTCTCAAAATTTTATTATCAATTTTTTTGGATTTTCATAGCATTAATGGTTCATTGCCCCTTTGAAATTTGATCTGTCAAAAATGAAACAGTATGGAGGTGATACCCTTTTAATATTTCAGCGGGTGGCACAATGAAAATTGATTTATGGGCATTGGTAACTCTTCAAAATTGTATCGGCTAAGATAACTCATTTTTTGGGGATAACTCGTCTATTGGGCGGGGAAATGGTTAATCTTCTGACATTATCCCCCTTAATCACAAAACTTTGCAATATTATTACAGTTCACAAACCCTAATGTTCCTTTTGTGAATATCAAATAATTGCTTTGCTAAGAGATTTGTAAACATGTCTACAAACTGATATTCATCATTGTTTATCATCTCTCGAATAAAATGATATTTTGTATCAATATGCTTAGTTCTCTTGTGGAAAATGATTACATGACATAGAAATGGTTGATTTATTGTCATAGAAAATATGAGTTGGTTCTTGTTTTTCATGCAACAACTCACTCATAATCCTTCTCATTCACACATTCTCACATGCAGCAATTGTTGTTGCAACATACTCTGCCTCGGTACATGATAAAGTCGCAATGGTTGCTTCTTTGAATCCCATTATATAGGTCATGATCCAAAGATGAACATATATCCTGCTGTGCTCTTCTTTTCATCTACACTACCTGCAAAATCACTATTAGTATATCCAATCAACTTAAAATCCGAATCTGATGTGTACAAGACACCATAATTAGTTGTCCCAACAACATATCTCAAGATCCTTTTTCCTTCTTGCCAATTGGTACTCTTCGGAGACTCCATAAATCTAAAAATCAAACTTACAACAAACATAATATCAGGTCTTGTTTTCATCAAATACGTAAGATTTCCAACCAATATTTTATACACAGTTGGTTCAACACATGACCCCTCACCATTCTTACTGAGTTTTGTGCCAGTTGGAATTGGTGTTACGGCTGGTTTACAATTCACCATCCTAAACCTTTTCAATATTTCCTTTTCATACTTAGTTTGACAAACAAAAATACCATATTTATATTTATTTACCTCAATGCCTAGAAAATACTTCATCATTCATAAATGAGTAATTTCAAACTCTTTTTCATGGTTGTCTTAAACTCATCCACTGAAATATTTTCGGTGAAAATAAAATCATCAACATATAATCATACAATCAAGAGTTTACCTTCATGATGTACCTTTGTATACAGTGTTGGCTCACTAGGACTCATGTTGAATCCTTCACCATTCAAATATTCATCAATTCTATTGTACCTTACTATGGGTTCTTATTTCAATCCATACAATGTTTTCTTTAACTTGTAGACCTTACCTTCTTGTCCATCAATCTCATATCCCATAGGTTGTTTCACATAAACTTCTTCTTCCAGAAAACCATTTAAAAATGCAAATTTTACATCCATCTGGTACACACTCCATTTATTATCAACATCAATGGCTAACACCATTCTTATTGTATCAAGTCTGGTTACAGGTGCAAAAGTTTCATTATAATCAATACCGGGGCTGTAGAGTGAACCCTCGAGCTACAAGCCTTGCCTTGTGCTTCTCAAATTCACCTTCAACGTTTGACTTGGCCTTGTAAATCAATTTAACACCTATACAATATCAATTTAACACCTATACAATTTTTATCTTTAGGTAAATATAGAAGCTCCCAAGTTTGATTCCTTTCTATGGCATCAATTTCCTCATTCATATCTTCTAACCAAACTTATTTCTTAACAACATCATCAAAATTTATAGGATCATATTCAATTATTGCAAAATTTTAAACTTGATCTACTTCATCATTTTTCTCATACAATTATCTTAAACTTCTAGTCTTCTAACCTCTAATTTTGTTTCTTAAAGAAGCTAAAGTAGGATTTGATTCATCACTTACCTCTCATTCGATTTTTTTTTTCCACCATGACATTATGGCTCACCACGCTCATATGTTTTGGGTGTTCTTAGTTGTGATGGGGAAACTTCTATTGATTGTGTTACAAGAGTTCTTATTGCAAGTGTATGTCATTGTGGAATCAATTGTCCACCATGTACGTCCTGCTCATCTCCATCATCATCTTCATGTGATATTTCAACACCCCCTAAAACAATTATGTCAATGATACCATCCCAAGCCTCTTCTTCCTTGAACTCAACATCTCTACTGATAACATACTTCTTGGTGATGGGATTATAGAGTCTATATGCCTTAGACTCATTATTGTATCCAACAAAGACACACTTCTCACTTTTTTCATCCAACTTTCTTTTCATCTCTTCAGGTACATGTGCATAAGCTACACACCTAGAACTCCTAATATGGGATATGTTGTTATTCTTACCACTCCAAGATTCCCAAGGAACTTAGTTCTTGACACTCTTAGTTGGACTATTGTTCATAATATATAGTGAGCAAATAACTGCATCATCCCAATATTCGTTCAGAACATGCTTCTCCTTCAACATAATTCGAGCCATATTCATAATGGTTCGATTCTTCCTTTCAGCTACTCCATTCTGCTATGGAGTATAATGAGTAGTAAATTGTCTCTTGATTCTATGATACTGACAAAACTCAATGAAATCAGTTAGCATATACTCACCTCCTTTGTCTGATCTCAATACTTTAATATATTTTCCACTCTTTTTTTCAACCATAACTTTAAACCTCTTAAATATATAAAAAGCTTCACACTTCTGCTTCATCAACTAAACCCAAGTTTTTCAATTGAAATCATCAATAAAAGTCATAAAATAGACATTACCAGTTAATGAAGGCGTTTGCATCGGTCCAGATAAGTCTATGTGAACAAGTTCCAATGGAGCTTTATCCCTATACGAAACTCCAGAAATAAATTTATCCATGTGATTCTTTGTAGGGAGGATTTTAAGGATGGAAATTTATTTTAAAATGTAGAAACCTTGACGAATTTTACTAATCCTTCATATGCCAACTATAAATTTTTGGCGATATTTTTGTAAAAATATTCAAATTTCTGTGGATTTTATATAGTTTATATAACTTTTTGGCAATTTTTAAGGTAAAATAATTTTTTCGTTTAGAATTTGGGTGAATCATTTTTAGAATAGTGAATTTTTTTTTGGGAAAAACCCTGGAAAATTAGCCCATGAGAGAAATTTAGCCCCTAAAATCATCCATGATGCTTTGCAAGTATGCAACTCTCACACGAGCATGTTGGTTACTAAATACTAGGAAGCCCCTTCACCATTTTCTTCTTCTACAACAAATATATACCTCCAAGATGTAAATGGCCATATCTGAAATGTCATAACCATGACTCATCTAATCCTTTATATTTATAAGCATTCAAAGAGTTAGTGAGATAATTTCTCATAATAAGCGGAAACATTCTATTCTTTTCCATCTCTACTCTGGAAATCAACTGTTTACTTGGATACTTATCATAAATTGTACATACCTTGCTCTTTAAGAACACTCTGTACTTTTTCTCTATCAGTTGTCCAACATTTATCATATTACATTTCATACCAGGTACATAATAAACATCATATATTTTTTTTCTTTCGTCTTTCTTATTATAAACATGAATCATACCTTTACCATTAACTCTTACTTTACTGTCATTACCCAACTTTACCTCAGACTGAATATTGGTATCTAAACTAGAAAAAAAGTCTTTATTTCCAATCATGTGATTATTTTCCTGGGTGACATTACAAGTCAGAAACATAGGTTTCTGGTCATCCTCTGACTCCTCTGTCATGTGTACATACTGATTTCCAATATTTGCTTACTTCTTCCAACACTTGTTAGTGTAATGTCCAAATTTCTTACAATAATAACATTGTACCTTAGATTTATAATATCTCTTATTTCCTTCCTGCCGGGATCTACTTCTACTCCCGCTTAAACTAGGAGGATTTTTTTGAGTTTTCTCCTTAGATTCTGAATCATTTTTGTTATCTTTTGTACCAACAAATCAACCTCCTCTTCCCCTACTACGAGACCTTCCTCTGCCTCTTCCTCTAGTAAAATGCAGTTGGGATTTGAAAGCATTTTCTAATGGATTATCATATCTAGACATACTAGATTCATGAGAAATAAGAGAACTAGTTAATTCATCAATCATAGAACCAACTAATTCATCTTTAAATTCTTTTATGGGTACAACTATGGATTCAAACTTCTTTGGAAAAGATATGATAACTTTCTCAATTACTCTCTTGTCTCAAACGTCTTCACCATACTGCCTTAGTTGATTCACAGCATTCATGACTTGAGTCATGAAACTATCAACTGACTCACTTTCCTTCATCTTAATATTTTCAAAGTCTCTTCTCAAATTCTGAAGCTTAACAGTATTCACCTTGGATGCACCTTGATAGCTAGTTTCAAGGGTATCCCAACATTTCTTTGAAGAAACTGAACTTGACACCTTCAGAAGTATGGTTTCAGTTAGGCCTTGTTGAATAAGACAGAGGGCTTTGTTGTCTTTCTTTCTGTTCTCCTTCAACAAAATCTGTTCATCATTTGTCAGAGCCATTTCTCCTATTTGGTCAGCAGGATTTGGATAAACAACAATAACAAACTCCCAAAGATATTGAGAACGCAAAATTGTTCTCATTTTGATAAACCAAGAATCATAATTCCTTTCAGTCAAAATAGGAATCTATGGCTGAGCCAAATTACTGTTTATAGCCATTTCAAATTAGATTCCAAATCACTGTATCAAGTTACAATGAGGAACTAGAAATATTACTAGATCTGATACAACAATTAAGGATGCACGAGAGTGCTTCATAAAATCATAAAAAGTTACTAAACAATTTACAGCTCTATGTAACAACGCCTGTAAGCTACAACCATGTGTTTCAAAAACTATTTCAGCAGGTGTTTCAACAACTGTTTCAACAAACAATAAAGAGCTATTGCATCAAAAACTTAAGTGAATCACTCCGAAGTCATATACTAAGATCAATACTCTATTCTACAAAAACATTTCCAACATGTGTTTCAGCAGGTGTTTCAGCAGAGAGTAAAAATGGCTATTACAACAAAACACAATTATATGAGAACATGGTAATTATAACATTAATTCAAAACTCATATTACAACAGCAAAGCAACTTCAATGAATCATTCACTTCAACAATAAATCAACCCAGTAATTTTGTACTAAAAACCCAATAGGAGCTATAGAAAAATATTTTCAAACAACTACAACACAGGGATTTAAATGAAGTTTTCAAATAGAAAATAGAGTATGCATGCTACAACAAAATAGATACTGTGTAATAAATTCAATCATTAACATGAATTTACAAACTCATATTTAAATAGGAACAAAGTATAAAATTCCATGTTAACACTCTCAAAATTTCATTATCAATTTTCTCTCTATATCTATTACAAATCAAAATTACACACACACACACACACACACACACACGTGTGTGTGTGTGTGTGTGTGTGTGTGTGTGTGTGTGTGTGTATGAAATTAGTCATATATATATGAAATTATTTGGTTAAATTTCCCCATGGTCTCGTGGTGATACCCTTTTAATATTTCAACAGTTGAGACAGTGAAAATTAATTTATGGGCGATAGTAACTCTTCAAAATTCTATCGGCTAGGATAAGTCATCTTTTGGGTGGTGGAATAATTAATATTATGATACCCCCATCAATGCATATTTGAAACCTTGATGACATGAAAATGAAGAATAATTCACCTAAATCTTTTGAAGAAAACCTCATCTCCTACATTAAAAAGAAAAAAAGTGTGAAAAAATGCTCGGCTCTTGATTAAAAGTCTTCGGATTGATATTTCCAGCATCAAGAAACATTCAACATAGGGAGAATTGCATCTATTAATGGTGTGCACGTATTTGTAGAGTTCTTAGGGGTTTTTTCGCAATCTTTCCATCCATTATTTCTTGCTTACGAGCTGACAACACGTAGTGTCGAATATGAAAGAGATGGAATCCTTCAATTATCAATTTTGATTATAGACCATGGCCATGATCTAGATATTAAATATTTCTTCAATGTTGACAACTTTGGTTCACCATTTTTGACCCTCTTGGAAGAGAGATACCCTTATTTTTCCTAGGTAATATATCCAACTCTAATAAATATCCCAAAGAAACAACTTTATTTACCATTTCTCATAAATAGTCGATATTCAAGTTAATAATCACGATGGTCATGACCAATTTTTAAATTAAATTATTCCAAAGATGAATATAGATGAACAAGAATCATATATGAACGTATGAACTCCTCATTGCAGTGGTATCAAGTGCCACATTCATTTTTCACTTCTGACATCATAATTATGGATTGACATAAATGGAGTCAATCTCTCCACCTTTCTTGTATGACCATCAACAACTTCTATAAAGTTTGTTATGTTCAAGATTCATATATTTCTGTAGGTATGGTGTGTTCTATATTGACAGTGTGTAATTACAATATAACTCCCTTCATTCATTAATAACTTAAAACTGGCGCGATTGTAATTACAATATCTTATTTTTATTCATACACATAATTCTCTTTTCATTCATGCACATTATAGATTAGTGATAATGGTTACCCCATTCTTAACCACTACTCATTATCTCATCATAAAGATTCATACATAGTGATGCTAATGTGTTAAGTAGTAACCAAGGTGGCAATTGGTTCCCCATTTTCCACATATTAAGAACTGACCTGGAATGTACCTTTCCCAATCAGTAGTATATCTATTATTTAATAATCATTCAAGTATTAATTAATCAAAGGGTCCCACAATGACTTGTTTTCACTTTGTTTCCATGCCTTTTTTTCATCCTTATATTCCAACAACGTTGTCTTGAATGATTATGGAGAGCGATATAGTTTTCTGTATAGTTCTTGGGCATTTGGCGGGTATTCCTTGATAGGTAGGTGAGATGGGAACCATGATCCCCAAGATAGCTGAGTTATGGTAGGCCCACTAACTAAAGGGATGTCTTGCTTGGTTTGGGATGGAACGGGAAAATCACTCTCCCTTTTCTTACGTGATCTTCTCTTTCTTCTCCCTTTGGTTTCATGGCCTCTTAAGAGAAAAGGGTGGTCACCAGAGTCTATCGTCGTATCGGACATAGTATTGGTCACCACACCAATCTAGGCCATAGGTTGGTTCAAAGCATGTAGTTATAACTTAGTGAGTTCTATAAGAGTTATAGGATTTGGTCATATCCTTATTCCTAGAAGTCACTTTGATATCCTGGCAAATTCCAAAGCCCACCTCGAAGCCTCTTCCATGAACATGTAGAGTGGGGGAAAGAGGGAGGATTTGGTGTAATCCTCTGGATCGCCCCACAAACTTTGTAGGTATCCAATTGACCAACGAGGAGATGTAGGGTCCTCCCATGCATGCATGAATACATTGAATGAAGTGCAAATGGAAGACACATTTTTCTACTCATTATCTCATCATAAATATTCATGCATAATGATGCTAATGTTCCACATCTAGTTGACAACCATGGACATGCACAACTCCTTTCTGACATTATTGTGAGCCTATAAACTAAGCTTAACTTCAACAGGTTATTAGCATGTCCTGACCTCCATCATGGTAGGCCTCTTTTACTTCAGTTATGTGCCTCCACTTGGTCAAATTATTACCAATATTCTAATACAAATATTAATTAATTTTGACTTCAGTATGGCTTCATGGTTTGCTCACATTGGAGATGTTACATGTGTACACCTAAGAGTCTCGTTCATATTAGTGATTTTACATGTAAGCATGTAATATTTATAATATAAGTGTGTGTTGAATAATATTTAATAGACGTTGTGCCTTCCATATTTCAAAGATGGGATTCCCACCTTTTATTGTACTTGCGTGGTTTGGATGTTTGTGTATACTTTTAAGAGATTTTAAAATATGTATACCCCAAATATTACTTACCAAATGAAAATAATTATAATTCATTATATTATAAGACTTTGTAATGATATATTGATAAGTGCACTAAGTTAAACGAATGATGGGGTTTTGGAGAATTGCATTAAAAGACTAAACCCTAGACAAGTATATAAAACATTTATTACAATAATCCACAGAAATATACGCACATTATAAAGTCTCATCATTGTTGCATGATCATGGTAATGATGCACACGCTTACTCCCAATATTTAGATCTGAAGCAACCGTAATAAGAAACCAATATGGGGCTACTCAAATATTTAACATTCACTCTCATTCATACACATAATTTAACATAGATTGGGATTAGTGATAATGGTTAGACAAGTGTTATTCATGCAATGTGATAGTGGCACTGAATATGATAATCGAAAAGTATAATGCTCTGTGTTGCATCGTGAATCTTCAGTGGTATGGAACCCTTTCATCTGGTACACAATTCATAACCTAACATGTTTATGGCGGAACGGTCTCCTTGACCTGCAAGCTTCCCTCCCATCAGCATGCATGCATTTTCCACGACTATGGTTGGTACAATTTGATCGACTAACATTTCGAACGGGAAATCTGTTTCAAAAAGGAAAACCTGACGTTGGGCTTCTCTAAAGGCAGAGCACATGAACAATATTGATATTATTTGTTTTGTTTGATATAGTTTAGTATTAAGAATCTCGAGTGGCTCTAAGCTTCAACTCTCCCTCGTCTGTGAGGAAGAAAAGTGTGTGACTGGCATATGTTTTATGCACGTCAGAAGATAGCTTATTAATGAGCTAGGCATAGAGCATGTATGGATCATAATAGTCCAGAATAAAAATCCTTTTTGACCCTACAACCCTATAGTTAATTGAAAGAGGTAGTTTAGTAAGAATTAGTTATGCATTGGCACCAACCGATCCAATCTCATTTCTTTATATCTGTTACTAATCGCATCTTTGAAATAGTAACGCTCTGTTTTTCTCAGGAGGCTAACCCTTCTTTGACTCCATATCAATGTTGTGGAAGATCAAATGGGAAATCGAATCATTTTTTAGTCTTTGCAGCTAGGATGGTGTTTGTATCATAAGAGAAGACACTAGTGGTGTTCGATTGGTCCGAGTATGAATAAGTGTAAATGCGGGATATTTTTCTTAAGCAATTCCAGGCCGAACGAGGGAAATAAGAGGATTATTTCAAGCATTGCTCTCCATCATCTACTGCATGAGGATTCAAGTGAGTTTTTTTACTAATGATTCACATGTTTTCTCTATTAATATTTTTTTTGTTCTGCTCTTAGTAGCACTCCCACTCAATTCAATCACCTATTTTAAGGAACAGAGTGAAAGTTTTTTAAGGAAGTGGAGATTACAATTATATAAAACATATCATTGGACTTCAAGTGGGAATTATTAGCATAATATGGTGTAATCGTCTGGACATATACCATAAAACATATACCTTAAAACATATACCTTCCAGTTTAAAAACAGGAATTTAGAAGAGGTTTTCCAAGCTAACAGGAAAGCATAACCAAGTTGTGTTAATCAATGTGACAATTTATAGTTTTAAATTTTCTCTCTCTGTCATTCACTAAATAAAGAAAAATTTACTGTCTCGGGTTCAAACCTCACAAACTAAAAATGTCCCTGCCTAACCATGACAAGTAATCATTGGTTATACGAATACAATACAATGTCTAGCATATATTTATCTTTACTACCTTTTCAGTTATAGTGAACGATTTATAAAATTGATGGAATTAATATTGCAGTCCTAGTCCGTGGGATTACCCAAATGGGAAATGGTCATACAACTAGAGGGAACTAGTGCAAATTCCAGCATGTGAATTTTTGAGGTGCCAATAGAGAAGAAAGTTCTCAAGATGAAAAGGTTTCCTTTTACATTGTTGGACATCATAGGGATGTCAGAGTATCGCAAGGAAGGCCATCCTTCAATTTACAACAATGATTTCACCACCCAACAGAGGAAGTATTCCCTACAATTTGGAGATTGTGGCCACTACTGTTTACCAGGCATCCTAGATACATGGAACGAATTGTTATATGCCTCCTTGATTTCCAAGGTTTCCGGGGGTGATAATGCTGATAAGTTATATGCAATGAATCCATATTTTGATAAAATAATAAGTAATATTTCTCTATCATAGATCATCGTCAAGAGAGGATATTCCACTTATTCTTTTCCACCCTCAATCAATATTTTGGGCCATTTAATTCTACTATTATGCATTATGCATGTTATAGAGTTGTGTCTATCACATAATAAGATCAATGGTTCTATACCTCACTTTTTTGGGATAAGAAATTTTCAGTGCTTGTGAGTAGAAGGTCCAAATTTTCTGAAACAACATCACATTTTTTTTTGCACTAGAATCATTGATCATTCTATGTATGTTCAATTTTTCCTTCCAATTTAAAAACCTCCCATCATGTGATTTTCTTAGAATAGGATTTCCAACCTAACAGGAAAGCATAACCAATTTGTGTTAATCCTTCTGATAATTTATAGTTTTGAATTTTTCTTAGAATAGGATTTCCAACCTAACAGGAAAGCATAACCAATTTGTGTTAATCCTTCTGATAATTTATAGTTTTGAATTTTATTTCTCTCTATATTTCACTAAAGAAAGAAAAATTGGTGGTTTAAACCTCACAAACTATGTTAATTTAGTTATAATGAGGGTTTAGTTAACTAGATTCAACTCAATACTTTCAAATAAAGTGAGATTTGAATTTAAATATATTGATATTTGAATTTAAATATAGTGAGATTTGAATTTACCATGGTGATTTCCAATTACCTTATGGCCATATTTTTGAAACTATTAATTTTTATACAACGATTTCCTGTAAAATAAACACCGATACCTTTTCCCATTATTTTTCCATCACAATATATTTTTTCTATTAATCTAAGTGTAAGAGTAATAGTAATTTTCTATAGAAGAAGTTTGATATAAAAGAAGAAGTCAAATAGATGACCCTAAGGGGACTAAGACTACTCTCACCATACTGGCCCTGAAAGAAATGGACTACTAGTCAGATAAATAACTGAAAAAAAACAACTTCTAACCATATAGTAAAGTGCAGGAACAGTGAGTTTTTTATTAATCTTAGTAAATGGAAAAACAACTACATAAGAAAACAAGAGTATTAAAAATTATGATCTTACATAAGAAAATGAAAGAGTATAAAAAATTATGAGCTTACTTGCTTCTACTTCATGAAAGGATTCACGTTACTATGTAGTAGCACTACCTGCAAAATTAGACAATATATATTGTATTTTCAATCAGATTGT
Source organism: Picea mariana (assembly GCA_032191745.1). NCBI lineage: Eukaryota > Viridiplantae > Streptophyta > Pinopsida > Pinales > Pinaceae > Picea > Picea mariana. The sequence continues at coordinate 5,669 of JASDQU010194514.1, read as the reverse complement.
ATATACTATATTATTATGACAATCACTAGCTACATGAAATTCTTTACTTGATTGACGTTAAAAGTGTCTCTTGTGATTTGACGTAACATAATACTCAATATTCGATATGAAGAGAAATAAAATAGTAATGAGTAGGACAATCGAGAAAGAAAATAGTAATGAGTAGGATAGCCACTGCAATGATGCAGATAGACACAACAACAAGTATCTACTGCAACGTCTCAACATGCTCATCCACTGCAATTCAACTGGGCCCTCCAAAGTAACCAATTGTATAAATTTGTTTTATAAAATAATTTTTTATTTTAAGAAATAATTTAAAATATTTGCCTGCATCACTCAAATAATGTCACATCTAAATAATTTTAGCCAATCCAAAAGTCAATCCTCAAATTAGGAAAATAAGAAAATGTATTGTATTTTGGTAAAAATTTAAAATAATAGATATAAAAATAAAAAAAATATAATTTTTTGAGAAAAATTTAAAATAATAGATATAAAAGCAACAAAAACAGCCACTTTATAAAAGTGGTTGATAGCCTGATTAGTTTGGAAAAGTGGAAAATGACGTAGATTGAGGTATATCAACCACTTTTATAAAGTGGTTATTGCTAGTTGACCATGCCTTGCCTTGGGAACCACCATTAATGTAATATAGTATTAATGATACATTAATAATGTAATGATACATTAATGTATTAATGCAATGTGTAAATTATTTTAGTATTAATTTACATTATTAAAATCTTAATACATTAATAATTTATAACAATAATACATTAATAAATTATTATTAAAGAAAAACATTAAAAAATATTAATACACTAAAAAGTAATACATTATTAAAATATTAATACATTAAAAATACATTATTACAAAAATACATTAATAAAATATTATTAATTAAAACATTAATATATTAATAATGTATTATTAATTAATCCATTAATAAAACAATGTGATAAAGTATTAAATTACCAAAAATACATTAATACATTAAAATATTAGTAGTAAATTAATAAAGTAAAAATACATTAATAATACATTTGTTTACATGAATACATGAAATTATTAATACATTAATAAAATAATAATACATTAATTGACTAATAAAGTAATAATACATTAATAAGTTAGTAAAGTAATAATGTAGTATGTTTAAAGGATATTAGGCATGACCTTCAATAAGGTGAGCCATGGTTAACAATTGTTGACCATAGTTGATCATGGTTGGCCATGAACATCGTTGACAATGACTATGCTTGAAATTGATCATGGTTCACCTTAACCATGACTATGGTTGATTGTGACTTTGACTATGGTTTGTTGAAATAATGTAACTGGAAAGAGTATTCTTGTTATTATTAATATATTATTCATAGGATCAATCCCCATAGTGGATTGATCATGTCGGTTATTGTAATAGGACCAAATCCCCTTTTGCGGATTAGTCAAAAAACAATTGTAATAGGAAGAATAAGAAGTCGGCCCCAACAGATATTAAAGAAGCCTAGAAATATAATAAAGGTGGGTTTACCCACCCAGTTTGAGAAGTCAACCCTACCAGTGAAGAGACACTTCACATGTGCCAGACTTGTATAAATAAAGGAGGCTAGTGCCTCACTTAGACATAACTCACTTGCTAAGTTTGAGAGACAAGTTCAGATCTGCTATCAGCACTACTACATATGGGTGGATTATTCCATGCAAATTTTCCACACTTCCACTAGTTTCATATTTGTTTAAATAGGGTGGGATTTTTGTCGCTATTGCCATGAACGTTCGTCGCAATATTGATGAAAATCTTAATTTAACCTAGTCGGGATTTTCATTTCTATAGCGGCAAACTTTCGTGGCAATAGCGACAAAAATTTTGTCTATCTCATTGGTCGGTGTTAACGACTAGTTGACTATTTTATCTATATCTACCTAACTTTAAGAGACTTTGAGACACAATTGCTATAGTTGTGACATTGTTCTTGGCTTTTGTTTGAGCTGTTTATTTTTTCCGTCACCCACCGATTGAACAAATCCAACTCTCGATCTACATAGCTTGGATTTTGAGCTTGCAAGGTTAACATGTTATTTTTTATTGATGTACTCATTTAACTTGTAATTTTTTTTTCAAATGTCCAAATTGAATTTAGCTTATTTTTTCCTTGATAATATATTTACATAATATGTGTACTTATACCATATTTCATGTCTTTGGTTTTTGAGTATAGTTAGTATATTCTATGGAAAAGGGTATGTGGATTCCATAATATTCTAGGTTTATGGAATCCACATACCTTTTTCCCTTCAATTGTAGTTATAATCTCTCTCTCTTTTCATTGATAAAGATATGGAATTGCTCTTGAAAATCAACCCTAATCGGCGAAATGATAGTAATTGATTGCTATATTCTCTGCTTTAGCAGGGACTAATAAGATACATAAACACTAACCCTAAACTTATGTTAGGTGTATATGTCGTTATTATATAAAGAAAGCATTTGTACACATATGACCTTATTATAAAGATGCTATCTATGTCATCATGATGTTGATCCTCTACACATATGATCACCTTATTATAAAGATGTTGACTTTATTATAAAGATGTAGGTGTAAATAAACATATCATAATCGAAAGGAGTAGCCAAAATATAAAAAATTGACAACTTAACGTTTGGTATGGTGTAGGTAAGACAATTACTTGTTAGGACAAGGATTTGTCACAATGAATGAAAATGACAGGAAGCTTGCTCAGTTAAGAGAGACATTAGAGGTGAGGGGCGATGGAAAATGTTATTTCCCTTGCTATAATTGTAGAGGCTTGCAAAATAAAAGACTTTTAATAACAAAAGCCCAAAAACATTGTAGGGAGAAGGGGCACGCCAAAGGGGGTTATGAATATCATCCCTTGGTAAGAGGATTCAATATTTAATGTATTCTCTGTAATAATCAGTATGTCATGAATTTTAGTAATATTTCTTATCAGGATTTTTATATTTTCTATACACACTAACTTTTCTATGTTGTTTTTTAAATATATAGACGATGCCCCGAAAGTGTCGACCTCCAGAGAGTTATTTGTCAAGTACTAGCATAAATACTACTTTACATGGAGATGAACTTTGAGATCTGAATATTGAAGCTGCTGATCAAGTTATTAATGATGATATGGATGGAGATAACGTTAGTGATTTAAATCAGGAAGATGAGATACATAGATTGATCCAAGACACGTTTTCTCCAATGGATGAGGACAACCAGGATGATAGTCATAATGTTGATCCTCTACTCGAGAAGTCATGTCAACCTCTTTATGAAGGCTCAACAATAAATCTTTTATCTGCTATGTTGTTGTTGGTGAACCTGGAGATTTTGAATGGTTTATCAAACACATGTCTCACACAGATACTAAGGTATTTAATTTGTTAATTATTTATGCTTGCATGTTCACAAATACTTAAAAGGTTCAATTTATTCCTATTTGCTATTGTTTTCTAATTTGTAAATTAGTATATTGGATGATATATTGATGATCAATATTGTTTACATTGACTTATTGTTTAGAATTTTGTAGATTTTTAGGTGATGTTCTATTAGTGACGTCAAATATTTTGCCACACACATATCGATAAATATCCGTGATTATGAAAGAAATTGAAATGGACTATCAGGCTATTGATGCATGTCCTAATGATCATATCATATATTATGGACAATATGCATTAGAAAATGAATACCCACAATTTCAAATAAGTAGATATCGAATCGATAAAGCATCAAAGATGTCTCGCAAAGTTCTTCATTATATTCTAATAATTCCACGTTTTCAGAGGTTGTTCAGGTGCCAAAGTATAGCACAGTTTCTGGATTTCCATGCAAAGAATAGAAGTCGAGATGATGTTCTTCGAATTCCTGAAGATGGTTCTTCATTGAACTACATCGAAGAAAAGTGGCCAATTTTTAAATAAGAACCTCGTAATGTTAGACTTTCGTTGGTAGTTGATGGTGTTAATTCATTTGGAGAGCTTCGTTCTACATACTCAGTGTGGCCTGTTTTTGTTATAAACAATAACCTTCCTCCTTGGATGTCGATCAAGAGAGCACACACAATGTTGGCAATGATTGTTCCACGTATTTAATTACCTTTTATTTTCTTTAAAGCATGACAAAATATTTCATTTCTTTGTTTCGTGCATGGTAATTATTTATTTTATATATCACAACATCTAGATAAGTATAATTAATCATGCAATAGGTTGAACCAATCAGGTAGGTACCAAGTTAAGGATACGAACGTATATATTGAGCCTCTCATCGATGAGTTGTTGAAGTTATGGGTTTGGGTCACTATGTATGACATCTCTAGACCAATAGGGAAAAGACGATTTCAACTCCATGGAATACTATCATGGACAATTCATGATGCTCCCGGGTTAACAAATTTTTGTGGTGTATTGTTACTTTATTTTTGTGATTTAATATTATATATCTTTTTAAAAAAAATCATGCATTATTTTTAATTTTAACTCTAATTTGATGCTACATTTATTCATATATCTTGTAGGTCTTCAAACAAAGGGTAAACTTGCATGCCCAGTTTGTGGCCCTAGGATAAAATCTCGTCATTCAAGGAGTTTAGCAAAGGATGTGTTTGATGAGTATAGGCACTTTCTGCCTAAGAACCATAGTTATCAAACTACAGACAAAGAAAAGTTCAATGGTAAAGAAGAAAATGGAAAAAAACCAAGAAGAATGACACCTTGCCTATGGAAGCTGGAATATATTAGAAATCGTCAAGGTACGCAAATTATTGATGTATGACCTATTATATAAATCTTTGGTTAATTTCATTAGTATTAATTTCATTTTGTCCCATTAATTAGTGTTAATTTCAATTTGTTGATGTTTCATGAATGTCGTTAAGGCACGAATGGGATTCCACAAGGAATGAAAAGTTACTCGATGCAATTCAATAGATTGCCATACTACGAGCACCTACAAATAGTTCATTTGTTTGATACAATTCATATCAGGAAGAACATAACATAATTGTTATGGCTACTATTAGATGGAAGGACTGACAAAGAGAGAATTGGAAAGATTTGTTGTGACATCCGAGAAGCTAATCATGCCTTGCAAAGTGTGATTATTAATTATAATGGCAATGGTCGTGAACAAAATACTAGTCTTCCTTGGTTATTGACGGAGCAATAGAGCAATATTCAAAAAATTAGGTTTCCGACGGGGTTTTCGTCGAACATACAAAATATCTTAACTAAAAAAGGTGATTTTGGCGGGGTTAAAGCACATGACTGGCATACATTCATTAAGGTAATTAGTAGATTATAATATATTTTCTTATTGGTACGCATTTTTTGGAAACAAATAATAATTTATTTATTTTTGTTACAGTATGTTCTACCTTTATCTCTCCCAGACAACTTTGACAACAACATAAAACAAACTATTTATGTACTTGGCAAATACATGAGGTAAGGATTGTTTTATAAGGAAAATGTACTTCTTATGTGATTTGTATTGGAACTTATATTTGAAATATTATCTTTTATCTGCAAATTTATGTATGCCTTGATATTTTTTTATTGCATTGACATTTGTAGGTGGCTATCATCAAAAGAAATCCATAAAGAAGATATAAGGTATTGGAAGAGA
>JASDQU010194513.1:0-19070 GCA_032191745.1 Picea mariana | reverse complement strand
TTCATTTGCTCATTCACCTGTTTCTCTTTGGCTAGACTTATCTGGAAGGAAGTCTTTAGCTCTTGGAGATTTTCCATTTCTTTCTTGAGTCTACTGATTTCAGACTCTTGCAAATTCATTCTCTCCATAGACTTGGCCAGGTCTATGGTGCCTTCTGGTACCTGCTCTGTAGTTGCGGATGGAACTGCTGTCACTGTCGTTGTGCTCAAACCTGAAATGGGGATAGCACTTAAGGTGATTCCCTCCACCGTCTTTGTCTGTTCTTTCTCTTTTAACATTTTTTCCATCTCGGCCTCCATCTCCCTTAACTGTGCACTCTGCTCCATGAGTAATCTCAGCATCTCATCCTTTTCTCCTTCTCTTTCAGCTATTTCTTTCATCTGTGGATCCTCTGTTGGAGGGAGCTTTAGCTGCGTTCTCAATGTGACGATGTCAACATTCTTCTTTTTAATCATTTCTTCAGCAGCCTTGACATTCACCGGGTCGTAGTCGATCTTGACGAACAACTCCTCGAGAGTCTTTATCTTGTTGTCTTTCGCGAAGGAAGACATCTTATCTAGCTTCAGTTGGGTCTGGGCGTTTCTCAATCCTGTCCGATACTTTGCCGCAGAAGTTGCAACACGGGCTAAAGTGTGGGAAATCATTTCCCCAGTTTGCTTATGCATATCCATTTGATCTGCCGGATGCACATCTTTGGCTTGGAATTCAAACATGGTCCTCTTGTAATCAGATATAACCTTGGGATCCGGCACTAGTGCATGGAGGTACGCCATATGCATCCTACCCTTTTCTGTATCGAATGCCGAGAGTAGTCTGTGCTGGGCTGTGGATGATTGCTTCTGGAATTGTGCATAAGCATTGCTAGTGAGCGACTGGTTCCTCTTCTTGATCAAATCATATTTTTCAAAAATGCCTAGCTGGGGCCCAGTCTTGCTTGGTGGAGTATCCAAGGGAGAATCCGTGGACTTTACTGTTACTTCTTTAAGCTGACTAGAGCCAAAATATTAAGTGAACTGCTTGGACCCAGTAGTGGTCACTGTGGTAGTCAACGTGGTAGCTTCTGCTGTTGTGCTGGTCGTTGAAATGGTCTTCAGCTTTTTGGAGTGAATTTGAAATTCCTTCGTTGACACCTCTGTTACCGGAGGAGATGACTCCTGTCGGGGCCTCTTCTCCTTGAGTGCCTGTGGCATGGTAGCGGGATGGGACTCAGACCCAGACGCAAGTGGGACAAGTGGGCTGAGTGGAGGGTGACGTCCAGGGGCGACGGAGTGTCAGACAGCAGGTGGAGGATGGGACTCGTGAACCAATAAGGTGATGACACATGTAGCAGGGGGCCCGTTGTGAGGAAGATCCATTTTTGGACCCCCCCCCTTTGATTAAAGATAGAATACCAAGGGGGGTCTGGAAATCACCACGATCCGTTGATCTACGCGCTGGATTTCTGACCGCAGATCTCTGCTCGTTGTTTAACACCAATTTTGGACCCCCCCCCTCCATTAAAGGTAGAACGGAGGGGGGGGTCCGAAATCCACTGTGGATCGTCGATTCAAGTGCTTCGCTTAGAGCCATTCAGATCTGTGCCTGCATTATAACCAATATCGGACCCCCCCCTCCATTAAAGGCAGAACGGAGGGGGGGGGTCCGAAATCCAATGTAGACCGTGGATTTGCGCGCTCCATTCTAGACCGTCCAGATCTGTGCAAAAGTTATCGATGACTTCGGACCCCCCCCCCCCNCCGACATTCATTGTGGATCATTGATTTAAGCGCTCCGCTTAGAGCTGTTCAGATCTGCGCCTGCATTATAACCGATATCAGAACCCCCCCTCCGTTAAAGGCAGAACGGAGGGGAGGGTCCAATATCCAATGTAAACCATGGATTTGCGCGCTCCTTTCTGGACCGTCCAGATCTGTGCAAAATATATCGCTGACTTCGAACCCCCCCCCCCTCCGTTAAAGGCAGAACGGGCGGGGGGGTCCGGAATTCTATAAGAACCGTTGATTTAAGCGCCACGATCTGGGCCTTTGAAAAGTGCATGAGCCATAGGTAGTGGTCGGAGAATGTCATATGTAGGGAAAACTTAGGATAAGGGCATTCATATGGGTTTTCTTTCGATATTTATTATATACACCACCAAGGGGGGCATCAAATCTATTACATTTAGGTACTGGAGTCACGGGGTAACATCTTTATCAATCTGGCTTCATTTTGGCAAGGGGGGCAAGGCAATTAACCTACGTCCTAACCTACTGTCACAAGGCAATTAACCCAGATTAAACAGTTGGGTCAAGATTTTATTCTTTCTAGGGGCTATCTGATCAAGATTAGAGGGTCTGATCAGATTTATTCACTATTTCTAACCTAGGGGCTATCTGATCAGGATTAGAGCGTCTGATCAGATTTATTCACTAGTTCTAGCCTAGGGGCTATCTGATCAGGATTAGATGGTCTGATCAGATGCATTCACTAACCTATCAACATTGAAAATTTAAAAGAACTTGGTCATGCTTGAGAGGTATGACCAAGTCACTTGTTATTGCATGGGGCTTTTATTTCAAATCTTTTTTCCCTCTTTTCTCTTTCTTTTCTTTCTTTTTTCTTTTTCTTTTTCACAAATTATTTGAAGAATGAAATATCATTTGTCAACCAAATCACCAGATACAGATAATATCCAAGTCATCAGCTGATTCCCATAAATTATGGGGTGATAAAATAGGCTCTAAGGTACTAAATGATTTCTAAGTCTTGTTCTCAGATGATGATTTGAAGTCAACAAGAAAAGAATTGTCACGGGAGGGCCTTGATGTTGAAGGAAAATCTCCCTGTGGATAGGTAGATCTCCTCTTGAGAGCTAGACTCTTAACTCTTAAGACAGAAGATGTTTATCGTGGTCACTAACTTCCTTTTAGATCTAGATAAACTAATGTATGAGGAGGAAGGAGAAAAGAAGTACCTTTTTACTGGAGTTTGTCCCTGCACAGTCTGAGTTGAGCTCCAATATTGAACTCCTCGATAATCCCTGTAGACAAACACAGATACAACCAACTTCCTACTCTACTGAGATTAGTTTGAAACAGATCTATCTATTAGAGACAAGTTCATGTGAGATTAAACACAAACTAGAAAGAAACAGGCCAAGCATATTATATTGATGATAACAACAATGAAGGAAACTTACAACCATAGATGCGAGTGCAACAACTTCATCAAGTCCTCCTTGTCTAACCCTTACTCAAAAGACTCACAATCAGAATGACAATAACTTTACTGATTATTCTCCTCCACTTCACTGTGTGTTTCCTATGAGATCATAGGTTTCATGCCTCCAATCCTTCCCCCTTTCACCATGAGAGGGCCTTCTTATATAGGTTTAGAGAGGCCCAACCACTTGAGTTATCTTTGGGGTAAGTTGAGGATTTTCCTCCTTCAGTTAGGGATCTTCCCTAAGATCATGGTTTGACCAAGGATTCAAATCGAACTGCCTTCAGAGATTGAAGAGATCTTTTCCTCATTCTTCTCATCAAACCAATTTTTTCCCAGAATAGGTAGCGCTCTCCCAAAAGGGGCATAAGAGCGTTATAACGCTCCCTAAAAATGCATAGGGGGGCACCAACACTCCTAACAGTAGCAACGCTCCTCAAAAAGGGCAGATAGAGTGTTATAACATTCCCTAAGAGTGTATAAGGGAGCATTCTCTTCTGAAACTCAATTTTTAGTGGTTCTTTCAAATGGCAAGAGGTTCATAACCCTGTTAACTCATTCCTCTTCTTCCAAATCAAATGTTTGAGGTTTTTCAAGTGTCCTTCCGATGTCATTATAAGCACGACATAGGCATTATGGTAGTATGATTTTTCTAACATTTTCGACACTTGCGACCAAAATGCGACAATTGCGACACTTGTAATGACGACACTTGTGACACTATCGAAGTGAGTAATTTTGATGTGTAACACTTGATGTATCCCCCATCAATGACATGAAATAAGTAACAGATTTAGGGTAGATCAAAGTATGAAAATGACTTGTGACCAACACAGGGAAGGCCGACATGGTAGGAATTGATAACTGCAGATGGTCGATTCGATAAAGGGCTTGTTTGGACTTATCTTGAACATATGAATGACATGACATTGGTCTTGGCAGCATTGACTCAAAGACAACCCAATTATGTGAATTTATGGAAGGCCAGATGAGAGACAAATGGATTTCCAAACCTGGATTCAAACGATGAAAGGGGGGTGTCATGTTCAAGAGAAACTATTACTGCCACTAACACAAATACAAAAACCCATCTCTTTCCCAAAATTTCCCCCACCATTTTTGGTGAGTACCTCTTTAGTTTTACGCAAGATTGAGGAGGATAACATATGCTTGTTGATGTAAGCTCATCCTTCGGATGAGTCTCTCAAAGTATGTTTAAAGAAACCTAAGAAGGAGTGGCTCGGTCCTATATGGGTCTTTCGATGTTTGTTTAACGAGTCCAAAGATAGAAAAGTCGAGGGTTTTTCATGTTTTGAGAGTCTGAAAAACACTTAAAGAGAACTCTCCTAGTTTCTTTTTCGTAAATTAGTTCGACGAGACCGAAAAAGTGATAAAATACCACCCATCAAACGTTTTCTTCAAATACTTTTACGAGCGTGAAGAGAACAAGATCGCTTGGTGATCTTTTCATTTTTATGGAACATGAAAAGAGCTTAAAGGATACTCCCTAAGTTTCGTTATTTTCGTGTTACCATGACAAGTACAAAAAGATGACAAAAGTATACTTGGTTGCATTCTCATTGATTTTCAAGCATGAGAACGAACAAAGACTAAGCTCGAGGTTTTCCCTAAAAAACCCTAAAAAGTATTTGTACATGTGACAAAGATAAAAGAAAATCATGAAAAATATCCGTACTTCATTGTTCAGGATCCTAGCTCTTCTATTTGCGAGAAAAAAAGATACTCACGAGACCATTAGACCCTTAGGTTTTGGATAAAATGTATTTAAATAATATGAAAAATTGGTAGAAAAAGTAAAAAGAATAATAAATAGGGGTAAAATTTATTTTTACTACATTTTTATTTTGCCCAAAACGTGCCTAGAAACCCTATTTTTACCTCAGGCTTCGGTTGTTGATTACGAGAGGCACATGTGACCATTCATCAAATGACTTCCATCAAAACGGTAATCTCTTTGTCCTCTTTCCTTTCATTGGATTAAATTTCATTTCTATTGGGTTAAAGTAATTTTTTGAGTTAAATTTTAGGTCGGTAGGCATGCACAGGCACCGCCACAGGTGACCAGTATCGGGACCTGGGGAAACCAATGATTTCCATAGGTTCCCTATGGCTCACATGCAGAAACACCACACTATGTTAAGACTCCACCTATGGTGGCCGAAAACCAAAAGATATTTCCATGCGTTTAGCCAATAGAAATTTTTCAAAGCAACAAATGAGGATGCTAACTTCCCTATATTGTCCCAATGTAGGTTTTGATCATCAAAATGCTGGAGTGGAGGAGAGAGAACATGAAGATGATGAACATCATGCCTTGAATGACTTGGGTACTATAAATTCCCTCTCATATTGTGGATTACTGAAGTTCTTTAAAATGCATGGCATGAGGGACCAACTGAGGTTACTTGAGTACCTGGTCCACATGTGGGATGTGGACGAGTAGGTTTTTCACGTGGGTGTCCACACGCTTGACCTAGATATCGAGGATATATAATTTCTGACGAGGTTGTCATGTCATGGGTCCTATGTGTCACTGAGAGGGGGTAGAGGTGGTGGTCTACCAATGAGTGAGTACATCCATCGATACTGTGATCCTGAGGCCAAGAGGCACAAAGGAAAGGTTTCCATCAGAGGTGTCTGGGATTTACCCCTCCAGACCATTCTTTTTACCATTTCACATATGGCAAGGAGTGCATCTCTGCACATGCCCCTCCAAATCTATTTTCAGTATGCCATGGAATGTATGGAGCCTCAAGTGTTTAATTGGTGTGACGATGTTCTTCGTAGTATGAAGACACAGTTGACAAAGTGTAGAAAGGGTGACTTGAAACAATTTGGGTACGGATCTATTTTGGTGTCCTTATTCCTCGAGAGGGTCCCTCATTTGCGTATATAGGTAGAATGGGGAATATCGGCTCCACGAGATCCAAGGATGAAAATATGGTGTGACCTTATGGCTCGACATGTGACCAGCCTCATCGTGAAATACAACAATTCGTTCTTTGATTGGTTAAGGCCTCAACTACTAATGGTAGAGGACTATGCATACGTTGGTTTGTATTTCAGGGGTGATTCAAACTTGGTTATACCTGAAGATTCTCAGTGGGGGGACTTGGGTAAGACGTACATTTTTTGTTTTTATAATGTTTTGTAAAAAATGAAATGTTTTTTATGTTTTCGATCCGAGGACTAATCAATTTTTTTTTTTTGAAAACAAAGATGTAGGACCATACCGACCTCTAGGTACATCTCCCATTTAGAGACGGGGAGAAGTGGCCTAGGCAATAGGATGGGATGCTGGTGACTATGAGGCAATCGAGCAGAATCTAGAGGGGTTGACAACATATGTCATGGAAATATCTATTGGGGAGATCCCAAGACGTTATCAGCTCCATATTGTGGGTGTGTCTGACTCTATTAGCCAACTGCTTCATAGGGTAGCATGTGAAATTGTGTGTTATCATGAGCGACATCCTTGATGTTATTTTGTATAAGCCTAGGGCTTCATATTTTGATATTTTGGTCTTCGGACAAAAACTTTTTGTAAAATGTTTTATCGTTATATATACATGAGGATTCTATCGGCTTACTTTTCTTTATATACAAAATGTGGTTGGATTTATAAATGTCTCAAATGTCTGTCTAACACATAATTAACCAATGCATTTGTTAATGTATTTAGACATCTAGGAATGTGTTAGTATTCAATATAATCAAACTAACGTTCCAAGAGGCATATTCATAAATATACCCTTAACAAAGTAGGACTTCAGATAGCATAGACATTACTTAACTGTAGTACTACTAGCTGTGAATCAAGTCATACAACCAAATGATGGATTCCAAGTGAAACAACGTTGGTCAATAATTCAATGACTGCATTGTATTATGCGATATTGTTAGTTTCACGACTAAGGAAGACACCGTGTAGACTGATTAATTCATTCGTAGGTGCATAGATTTCCCAGGTAGCAGATGCTAAGTTCTGATTACTATGACTAGTGCTATCGGTGAAACCAATATAGGGTAGCGAAGACACTGACATCTGAAAACCAAGAACAATGCAAGGTAAGCGGTTGAGGGTTGAAACCAAACAATGAAAAAGCACACGAAAGTATCACACAACAATATGATATAGTAAAAATACAAGCACTCATGCAAAAATGACTAAGCATAGTACTTCTTCAAGTAAATCCTATTTCTGGGTTCACTCAAAGGAATGCCATCGTAAGCTCCCTTCTCCAACACTCGTTTGACAATATAAGGACCTTTCCACATAGCCTTGAATTTACCGACTCCTAGTAAATCATGATCTTGTTCGTAGAGGAGAACGAGATCACCTTCGGAAAAAACACGTGACTTGACATGTTTGTTGTATTGGGCTTTCACACGTTTTTTTTTAGTTTCAATGACCAGGGTGGCATCACGACGGGATTCATCCAATTGTATCATATACAATAGACGTTCCTCTTCAACAGAGGTGTTTGGGAGAAGTTCAACAGCTAGTTTCAGAGATGGTATCTCACATTCAATCAACAAGACAACTTCTAAACCATAAACTAACTGGAAAGGTGTAAACCCGGTAGCAGACATGACGAATGTTTGGTAGGCCCATAATGCTGAAAACAACATCATGTGCCAACTAGTCTTGTGAATCCCTATCATTTGTCGAAGCATGGTAATGAGGACTTTGCTTATCTCTTCAACTTGGACATTGGCTTGTGGGTAATAGGGTGTTGATTTTTCGTGGTGTAAACCCAACTTTTCAGTAAGTTCAGACATCATGAAGTTTCAAAAATGGCTACCGTGATCAGTAATGATAGCTTGAGGAACACCAAACCGAACAATGATATGATTGAATATGAATAATGCTGCAGTTTTTCCGGTATTATCGAATGTAGGCATCGCCTCGGCCCACTTAGTAAAATAATTTACGGCCACTATGATGTATCCATACCCACCGGTTGAGTGAGGGTTACATGTCATGAAGTTGATGCCCCATTTTGCGAAGGGACCAACAGAAACTACATGATGTAAAGGAGCAGGATGAGATCTTATTTTGTTATTATAAGTTTGACAGGCATGGCACTTCTGGACGACAGTTATACAATATTTAAACAAAGAAGGCCAGAAGTACCCTGCTCGTAAGATATTTTGGGTAGTGGCATACCCAGACATATGGCCACCACATGCTCTGAAGTGGCAAATACCTCGTCATAAGTGAGACATCGTTGAAAAATAGAGTCAATACCTTGGCGATAAATGGTGTCACCGAGAATGATGTATTGATGGGCTTGGTAGCATATATGATGACGGTCTGTACTGGATAGGTCAGGTCGGAAATTTTGAGTCTGGAGATAGATAATGATATCTCCATACCATAAGTCATCATAACTGATCAGAAAAAGGGATTTGTCGGGTAAGGAATCCTCTGCCACATTTTCCATATCAGTGGAGGAAAGGTCACATATCAGTTCGGTGAAAACCAAATATTTCTTAGACTTAGCACGTTCAAACTCTAAGTCAAACTCCTGGAGAATCACTATCCATTTGGAGTATTTTCCCCCAAGCAATTAGTGTGTAAGGATATGCTGCATAGGGTTGTAATCGAAAATAACAATGGTCTTGCGTAATAAGATACAATGACGAAAATGTTGGACAACTTGAACAGTTGCCAAGGACAATTTTTCCACATGTAGGTATTTGGCTTCAGTGGTCGTGAGACTCTGACTTGAATAATAAATTACATGTTCATCGTGTGAATCATCTTCTTGGACTAAAACCATGGCTAAGGTAGAGTCTGAAGCAACGAGGTAGAGGAAATAGTCTCGACTATAATCGAGTGGGAAAAGAAGTGGGGTATGGGTTAAAGCAAGTTTCAAAGCTTCGAAGGTTTTGTTGGAAGTATCGTCCCATACAAAATCATAACCTTTATTTAAAAGTTGAATAAATCCTAGTGCTAACTCAACATAATTGGGGATGAATCGACGCAAAAAGTTTGCCTTCCCTTGCAAACTTTGAAGCTAGTGTAGTGTAGAAGGAGGAGGTAGATTAAGGATAGCCTCAACCTTCAAGGGGTCCACCCTAATTCCATGAATGGACACAAAAATCCCAAAAGTTGGCCGGAATCCACACAAAAAACACATTTGTGTGGGTTCAAATGTATACGATAGAAACAAAAGTGAAGGAAGATAGCTCAGAGGTGTGTCGGGTGATATTGGCGACACATGGAATGCACTGGTAGATCATCAAGATACGGTTGTACGATGTGATTGATATCATGAAAATCATAAGACATGGTGCACTGAAAAGTCACACCGGTGTTGTTCAAACCGAAAGGCAGTTTTCGGTAGGCAAAGGTACCCTAAGGACAAATGAAAGTGGTTTTGTGTTGATCCGCGGGAAAAATGTTAATTTGATTATAACTGGAGAAACCATCCATTAAAGATAATATTTCACTACCGGCGCAATTGTCGATGATTTGGTCAATGAAGGGGGTTGGAAAGTTGTCCTTAGGACAAGATTTATTGATATCCCTATAATCGACGCATACCTGGATCGTGACTTGTTTTTTTTTTATCGGAACTAGATTGGATACCCAATCAGTTAAAGCCACAGGATAGATAAAGACTACCTTGAGAAGTTTTTCAACTTCGAGTTTGATAGCGGTGGCTTTACAGGGGTGGACTAGGCGAAGTCATTGCCGAACAGGTTTAGCGTTTGGGTATGTCTTAATTTCGTGTACAATGATATCGGGATCAATACTTGACATCTCTCCATAGCTCCAAGCGAAAATGTCACAGAATCTTGAAAAGTTTCTTTATAAGTGACGACCTAATCATCAGAACATGAGGCACCAATGTGAACGTTTTCAACAACTCCAGGTTTGATTGATATGTCAAAAGGGACTGTGGGTGAAATGTTTCTCAGGCTCCCTTCGTATAACACATCGTGTGTTGATTCAGGAACAGAGGAAATGACAACAACGGTCGACGGAGTCGAAATCCATTGGTAACTCTCAATGGTGTGTTGTTCAAGGAAGAGGATGGAACGATGATGTTCGTCATCCTAAGGGGTGTCTTCCATGGACATAATTGACATGATCATCTCATCAGTAGGAAAGATGATGTGAAATGGATCGAGAGTTGAATCACCAAGAGAGGGGGGAGAAGGGGTTATTGATTGAATAGCTTGATAAGCGTATTCAACTAGACTTAAGGGAATTTGTTCGCCATAGAGAAGATAATCACCGAGGTTGGGTACTATCCACAGGTCATGAGATGCAGGGGTTTCGCGAACTGAGGTGGAAATCATGTTGATTGAGGCAACCAAAGGAGGTGGAATTGGGAATGTACCCATCAAAGTTCTAATCTTTTAGGAGACCCACACCGACATTCACGTACCTAGGAGGTTTCTTCGAGATGAAGGGTACATTTCTAGTACAGGAATCAGAATTGAAAAAGGCTAGTTGGTTAACAGTAACGACCTTTCCTTGGTGTGGGAAACATAACATGCGTGTTGTGGGGAAACTCTCCCTATGGACTAGAAAATAGAGTTCAGACTTTGCATGCAGATATGACCGAAGAGAAACTACTTTCTACCTTCATCCCTAGATTTAAATCCTTTTTTCTTAGTAAATGCATGGAAAGATCAACCTACCTCGTTCCTGGCGTTTGATGTCAATCCTCCGTTGTACTTGATTACTTGTTCACAATACTCCTTCCAAAGCTGACCTACATACAATACAAGAAACAACTACACATGCATCCTACTTATATACTAACGAGTTAGAAATCCAAACATATACTAATCAAACTATAAAAAGTTCATGAATTGGGATGGGAAAAACATTTTCTTTATTACTTTGAATGAATCAACTTACAAAAGTTGAGACCTGCCATCACTCCTCAAACCTGATCAGGGGCTCTTCTTCTACTATCCTCCAACTGATTTGCTTTGAATCTCCTTTGGCACAAAGAAAGGATAAAGGGTTGGGACAATGGGAATACACAAATGGGCAGAGTTTCTTTGCTATATTTTNCACCCATAGCTTTTTTGTTCCATCGACAACTTTCCATTTTTCATGCTTTTGTCGATCCACGCGGGCTGTTTTGGGTTAGCCAGTGTGTACACATGTGCAGTAATGGAGTAGGGCGCGTGGGCCTTTATAAAAGAGGATTTTCAAAGAGTTGTTCAATAGTGCTTTGGCAAAGAAAGGGTGTGAGATGGCCTGATGCCAGGTAAGCATGTGTGGTGCAATTTAGGGTTATAACAGATGCCCCCTAATGTGTGAGGTCAGACGAGCATCTGATGGCCGAAATACATTACCAATCTTTACTGATGTGCCGAACGATTGAGCCCAAGGATCAGGAACCAGGAGGTGCCTTCTGCAAAATAACACATGTCTCACTGAGGTGGGAATACCCATGCTCGGGATAAAATAGAATCATGGCTAGCAATCAAATACACTGTAGATCCATGTCAAATAACTATAAAGAGTAGCCGCGAACAATACACAGTGGAGCTACATCTCGAAATCATAAAGGTATACATATAGAGTATCCATCTTCCAGAAGCTGATTCGGTCTGATGGCTAGAGATGAGATCTTCAGAGCTTTAGAAACAACTTCAAAATATTCAAAACTTGGGTAGGAGTGTAATATGAGTGTACAACTACACTACCCAGAGGTCTTCAATGGCTCATCGGTGATGGACTTAATAATCTTGATGATCAGACTGAAGGCTTCAATGATTTCGAAAAAGGACTTGATTGGATGTTCAGGATGGCTGGGCATGAGGATAAGAGACATATTGCAGAGGGGCTGACTTTGGTTTGGTGACAAACTTCCCTTGGATAATAGCACGACAAATGATCAGACTCAGGCAGCATGGCATTAATCATAAGTCTACGAAGCAGGAGGCAACGCAAACTCTCCATATGTTTGGAAGGATAACCAAACGGTGGAGGATACAACTCTATATAGCGAGAAAAATCTTCCTAAGGTCGTACTACATCCCATAGTCTGATGAACAAACAGACAAATATGATTTATCCAAGGGCAACTCATTATGCTGCCAATAAAGAAAATACTTTTCCCTTCCTCTTTTTGGAGTATATTTGATTTTTTTGTTCTTTTCAATAATTGTGGAAAAAGAATAAAGGAATATTACATTACAAAGGAGGAACAAGTCTTGCAAACATACAAGATCAAGGCACAAGGACAAGACTGATGTTCTAGTAGAATGAAACTCGGGAAAAATCCTCCGAGGGAAAAAGGTGTTAAGATGCAGAAGCAAACTGTTACAAGGCTGGCGTATAAGGTATGCAAATGCGGTTAATAAAACACACAATGGTAACGTCCTTCGATGTAAGTTTAATGAGCCCAGAGAAGGTAAGATCAGTGGTTTTTCATATTT
The DNA here is from genome assembly GCA_032191745.1 of Picea mariana. NCBI lineage: Eukaryota > Viridiplantae > Streptophyta > Pinopsida > Pinales > Pinaceae > Picea > Picea mariana. The sequence goes on along the minus strand of JASDQU010194513.1, from coordinate 6,431 downwards.
AGAGAGTCTGAAAAAACGTAAAAGGAGACTCCATTGGGGTACCTTTTTCGAAGGTAGTCTAGTCAGTTCGAAAAAGGGGTAAACTAGCACTGACAAGACATCTATTCAAAACCATTTTAACGAGTGTGATAAAGACAAGATCACTCAGCCATTTTTTCATTTTTAAGGAGTCTGAAAAAAGCTTAACTATGGACTCCGTCAGGAATATTCTTCTGGACCAATTTAATGAGTGTGAAAGAATAAGGTCACTCGGCGATCTTTTCAATTTTAGGGAGTCTGCAAAGAGCTTAACTATGGACTCCGTGGGGGTTCCTTTTTCGTAAGTTTAGTCCCTCAGGCCCGAAAAAGGGATAAAATGATACCTGAGAGTACTTTTCTAAAGAACGAAAGTTCCATAGAGTATACCTTTGTTCGTACAGTTGACCGTCTGAACCGAAAAAGGGGTAAACTACTGTCGGACAGACGTGACTTCAAATTTCAGTTTAACGAGCGTGAAAGGCCACAAGATCACTTGGCAATCTTTTCATGTTTAGAGGGTCTGAAAAGGGCTTAAAAGAAGACCCATTATTTTTTGGGAGCCTTGAGGTTGAGATCAAGAGCGAAGAAGAATCATGCAAATGAGGCTCAAACTCATATTCAGGAAAGACTATAAGGACTCCCGAGCCTACAATGTTTTAGAGACGACATGGACACCATAATGCAACCAGGACCTACCTAGGGCATCCATGTTCTGGTAAGCTATACCGCCAAGTTGTGACACTTCTAAAGCAGATATGATGGTTTTGTGTCACAACCTGATGGGATCGATCCTATGGCAGAGGAAAAAGACAACGAGACACAAATGTCGAGGCAGTAACCTAACCTATATGCTCAATTTGATTCTTGGAAAAAATTTCATGGACCATCAAAATTTCCTCAAAACTCAAAAAAAATGTCCCAATACCCGATCAAATCTCTCCCATATAACTCCTGAATCACTCTAAATGGTTTTTGTTATAAAGAAAATGATAAGGGAGGCAAAAAAAGTGACAAAAAGAGGCCAAAAAGTCTATAAATAGAAGCTGGCAGCTCATTATCACCATTGCTGATGTGGAAATTGACTTTGGAGCCAAAAGACCCCCTGTGATAAAAACGGTGATTCCGGGAGCTACAGTGGATGAAACGAACTTCCGCCTGGACCAAGTAAGTACAAACTCCCCTATCTAGCTATTCAATTCTTTATTTTGGTTTTTTATTTCATGTTTTGGGTGGGCATCGACCTTTAAAAGGTCCCCCCTAGGTCCATGTGGGCTGTCTCTGGATAGGCCGCATGTACACTCGGGCAGAGTAAAACCTGCCTGCGTGTACATGTGACTGTCACCTAGACAACATGCATGGACCCCCCTTTATAGACAAAAAGAACCAAATAGCCAAGAATGAGGTAGGTTTATCTTTCCATGCATTTACTAATAAAAGGGGATTTAAATCTAGGGATCAAGGTAGACAGTAGTTTCTCTTTGGTCATATCTGCATGCAAAGTCTAAACTCTATTTGCTAGTCTGTAGGGATATTTTCCCCACAACATAATTGGCGACCATACTGGGGAAAGCATTTTATTTATTACTTTGAATGAGTCAACTTACAAAAGTTGAGACCGGTCACTGCTCCTCGAACCTGATCCTGGGCTCCTCTTCTACTGTCCTCCAACTTCTTTGCTTTGAATCTCCTTTGGCACAAGGAAAGGCTAAAGGGTTGGGACAATGGGAATACGCAAATGGGCAGAGTTTCTTTGCTATATTTTTCCTCCTTCCAAATGGGACCCCTACCCCTTCTTTTATAGGCTACAAGGAGCTAGGTATTTGGATGAACCCTCGGCCATCCATGGCCGGGAGTTTCAGTTAACTCGCTCACAGATTTTTTGTTTTGTCGTAAACTTTCCTTTTTTCATGCTTTTGTCAGTCCACGCGAGCTGTTTTGGGTCAGCCAGCGTGTACACACATGCAGTAATGGAGTAGGGTGCGTGGGCCTTTATAAAAGAGGGTTTTCAAAGAGTTGTTCAGTAGTGCTTTGGAAAAGAAAGGGTATGAGATGGCCTGATGCTAGGTAAGCATGTGTGGTGCAATTTAGGGTTATAACAATGCGGAAAAGTGTAGACACAACTGCATGCATGGAATCAATCCATCTACGACCAAGTAAGAGGTTGTAATCAAGGGGTGCGTCGGAAACTTCGACCTCGATATTGACCAATTTTCCTTCCAACGTAATAGACAATGAGGGAAGAACACGATAGGGTTTAAAACCAAAACCATTAAAGGCCTTAAGTGTATTGTATGATTTGGTGAGGGGAGGAGAGCCAATAGATTTCCAATAGGTAATAGACATAACGCACATCGAGGCACCCTCGTCAATAACAGTTCTACAAATATTCTTGTTCTCTACGACAACTTGGATTTGAAACGCTAATTAAAGGGGTAGCCTTGGAATGTGATCTTCCAGGTCAAAGATTATCAAATTTGTATCTGTTGGGTCAATTATACTAATGGCCTTTAGCAGTGCCTTCCGTTGTGTGGGACAACTTTGAAGGAATTCAAGAGATGACATCGCGTAGGGTGCTTGCGCCAAGTCTTCTACAATACTGTAGTTTTGAGAAGCACACGCATGCGAATTAAAGGAAGACTTTCGAATAACACCCTTTGGAGGAGGGTGGAGAACTGTATCAAGACCCAGTCTTTCAAGATGAAGAGGACCGTTGGGAGGTGAAGTTGAAGGAGGCAGTTGAACCAACAAAGGTGGTATATCGTCAACTTTCTCCTTTGAAGGAGAGTAATCCTTGGCCTGAGTTGCGATTGCAACATCGTTATTTTTTAAATCACTAGTACACATAAGGACATATGAAGTGGTGGAAGGGGAAGGTTGGTTGTGAATGACCAGTTGAGCCTGTTGTTGAGAAGGGAAAGGTTGTGACAAAACAGCAGGTGTAGGAGGTTTCGCGGTCTCTTGAAGGAACTTAGTGACCTCGACACGTCTTGGACAATATTTTGTGTAGTGATCATCACTACATATAAGGAAAGGATGTCAGGGTTTATGCTTATCCTTATTATCAACAGATTGTGTTTCGTTTTTTTTGGATTGTGAATTATTATTTTTATCCTCCTTATTCTTACCCTTTCCTTTTTTAGATTTATTTTTACTGACAAGGGTGGACTAGATCGTATTAACCTCTGAGGTTTTACCGGTGGAAGGAGTAGGAGATGGATCATGTTGAGCATTAGAAGCATTAGATTTGGGGTTGGTGTGAGAGGCTTGCATAGATTGAGGTTGAGCATGGAAGGTTCCAATCATACCATCAGCCGTATGAGAAGTAGCAGGGGTTGTTGAGGTCGTGGTGGTAGAAGGACGAGGATGTCTGCGGCTTTCTTCATTGAAACTCACAGATTACTAGTAACTCTCTCAACTTCATTATTTTATCCTTTGTCAATTGTCACTGCTGAAACATATACTGAAACTCATCACTGCAGTCTCATATTTGATCATATATGTCACATTCCCTATGCCAAAAGTATATATACCATGAAATGAAGTCAAGAATGCCTCACCAACCAAGTGCCATACATAAACCATGAACCATTCATCAGATATGTGAAACCCTTACATCCATCATACAATAAACGATAACTGTAATGCAACCTCAAACTGTACCAGTATATTCACTAACACTATTCAACCAAGATGCCTCAAATATTCTCCAAAATCACAAGATGTATTATAACAAACTATCTCATGGAGTGTGCGATCTAGAGCAAGCCAATACACCAAAAATATACCACTATAGATATTCCTCATACAACAAGTACCAACCAGCCTACAAACCCTCATGGGTACATGATTTATCTTCCATGATAAAACCCTAGGTCATTACCAATAACCAACTACAACAAGTATATAACATACCTTTTAATTTTTGTAGAAGTATTTTTTGTACCAAATCACTGTCACACCTTCTTGTAGTAACTTCTCAGCCCTGCAACTTGTCACTGATGATAGGTCGCATCTTCCTCTTCATCTTTGGCAACATATCCACACTTTTTCTTCAGTAATCCCACGGGTATCTGTGCTTTGTCCATTGTGTCCCCTGGATGTCCACTCCCTTATAGTACTGCAACTTGTGGATGTCTTTAGTAAATCCCTAGTTCAGTACCCATAGTCTCGACCCTTCGTACTTGCAACTTTGTCGTTGCTTCAGACTCACTGCTATAGATTTGTCAATGATACCCGCCCATAAAAATTATAAAATAGATATTCAATGTGCTCAATAGGTGCTAATAGGAGAACCTTTCTCTCTTATTTATACTCTACAAGTATCTTCCTCAAGGGGTTACCTTCTAACTAACTTTACCCAACTTCCTTCTTTTAGGGCTAACCACTTTGTCCACTTACAACCACTTTATCGACAAATAGTAATCTCACCACTTCTAGTTGCAACTAATTTATTTTTAATTATTTTCTTTTTGCAACAACTTAACTCATGATTAAATCCTAGTTACAACCACTTTGACTAGTAAACTTCTTCTAGTGATTCTAGAATAAATTGACTTCTTTGACCTTCCAGGGGCTTCTAGATAACTCATGAGGGTTCTCCAACTTGATAAGTCCATAACTCTCTAACCATGTGGATTTATGCGATGTTCCACATTTCACCAGAAATGGCATGACATGTACTATCCATCTAGAATATTCTTACCTTCAAATACACTGATCTTCATACTTTTATACCTCAAAAAAACTTGATTCCCTTAACCATATTGTTGGGGCTACCAAAATTTTCTACTGGACTTGCTTCAAGGGTTGACATCAATGACAACCAACCCTATTAATCAACAATATCCCCTTTTGGCATTGATAGAAACACTTTGATCCAAAACTAAATTCATATCACTCATGCTCCCCCTGTGACCATCGCTCTCCTTGAAAACATGCATGTTTTATCTCTCTCCAAGCATCTAGCTCTCTCTCCATGCATCTAATGAAACTCTCCCCCTTTGACATCAATGACAAAGGTAACTTCTCGTCGGGGTCGCTGCCCCTGACTAAACTCTCCCCAAAATGAATTGTCCTCTCTATGGTGCTTCCTCATGTAAATCTAAGAGATATAAGAATATCATTCAAAATTAATTGTGGGTCAGAAACTATGCCAATTTTCTGATGAATATACTCAAAGGCTTCCCTTGGAAGCGATTTTGTAAATATGTCTACAATTTTTTCTTTGGTCCCAACATACTCAACTTGAATGTACTTCTCTGCAACCTATTCCCATAGAAAATTATACTTGATTGGAATATGATTTGTCTTGGAATGCATCACTAGATTCTTTGAGATACTAATGGAACTTGTATTATCACAATATATCAAAAAGGGCTCATCATACTCAACCTGTATATCTGTCAAAGTTTGTTTCATCCATAGAACCCGTGTACAACATGTTGTTGCTGCAATATACTCTGCTTCAGTTAGAGACAATGATACTAGTGATTGTTTCTTGCTTATCCAAGATATCAAACACTCACCCAAGTAGAACGTTGCTCCACTTGTACTTCTTCGGTCATCAATGAAACTTGCCCAATCTGCATCTATGTAGGAAATAAGTGATAGATCCTTTCCTTTTGGATACCATAATCCAAACTCTTATGTACCATTGATATATTTGAATATCCTCTTTACTACTAGAACATGTGATTCCTTTGGTGCTTCTTGAAATCATGCCACTTATTCAAATTCCTACATTACATTTGGTCTGGATGTTGTCACATAAAGTAAGCCGCCAATCATTGACCTATAATTCCTCTGATCTGTAGGATTTGAATCATAATATTTACTTAACTTACAATTGTTCTGCATAGGAGTATTGATCGGTTTGCAATATTCCATTCCGAACCTCTTTATCATTTCTCTAATATACTTGGTTTGAGAAATAAAAATGCCTTAGTTTCTTTGACATATCTGAAAACCCAAAAAGAAAAATAATTCTCCAAGTAATGACATTTCAAATTCATTCTAAATATCCTTTCAAAATTTATGGTTTATCCTGTCATCATCACTTTCAAAGATAATATCATCAACATAAACTTCAATTAACAAAATACTATGGTTATTTACCTTGATGTAGAGTTTGTTGTCTGCATTTTCTTTCATGAACCCTTGTTGTTGTAAATATCTGTCTAGTCTAGAATACCATGCTTTGGGGATCTGTTTGAGACCATACAATTCCTTCTTCAACCTACAAACATAATTTTCATTCTCTGACAACTGAAATCCTTCTGGTTTCTCAATGTAGACTTCTTCTTCTAGATATCCATTCAGGAAGGTTGATTTGATGTCCATCTGATACACTTTAATATTCTTGGAGCATGCATAAGCGAGGATCAATATCATTTCTTCCATTCTGGAAATTGGGG